>JBCNJP010004482.1:0-33613 GCA_039602395.1 Deinandra increscens subsp. villosa
TCCTTTTGGTCACCATCCTCAAATCCCAATTTGGAATTGGAAAAGTGCACCTCCTGATTGGTCTGTTTTAGCCATCTTGGAATCTCATATACAACAATACAACTTTTCGAACAATGAAGATCGATGGTTATGGCTTGGCTCCCCGGACATGATATTTTCTTCATCAAATGTGAGAAAAAAGCTATAAGACCTAGCTGGAAATTTTGCATACAAACACCATTGGGTCAGATGTATTCCTAACAAGATAAATTTATTTGTTTGGAAAACCGTCTTAAATAGGATTCCAGCCAAATCGGAACTCTAAAAATGAGGGGTGCCCGTCTCATTTCCGGGCTGCACATGGTGTGCATGTGTGAACGAATCTCCTGATCATATTTTGCTTCATTGCGAAATGGCGACGAAGACATGGAAACTAATTCAAGATTGGTGCAGCACTCACTTTCATCGCTCTGGTTCTGTAGAGCAACTCTTGGACCACTCCATCTTGTCTCATGGGGCTTCCAGGCACAAACAAACTTTCATTCTTTCAATCTGTTATGCTACAATTTGGTCCTTATGGGTTGCAAGAGATGAAAAAGAATTTCAAAACAGAAACTCTCACCCAACGAAGATTTTAGGAGAAATTAAATCCGACACTTTCCTTTGGTTCAAGCATAGAGCTAAATGCAATGATTTAAACTGAAATGATTTTTGTAACTCGGCCTTATATTTCTTGTAATTTTTTCTCTTTGTATATTTTCTAGCTTCTTGCTAGTTTAATAAAGCTTTGCCGTTCAAAAGAAAGTATGTAAGAAAAGTTTAAATTTCTACTAACATTTGGTACTTTTATTTAAATCCACTCGGGTAGTGATAAGTAAGACTTTATTTTAGTATATATTATATCTTGTGTTGGAAAACTGTAAACTGTCTATTAAAACTTCAATTGTATTCTACTGTTTATATTGATACAACATGTCACACCTCGGTTTCGAACTGATGTATAATATCAGATTGTATCATTCTAAATATTGTCTCATTCTAAATAGTACAATATGACTGAAGTCTTAACGAGCAGTTTACCCGTTTTTTAACACAAAATATAAATATAACAAAATAAGATAGATTTGAACAAAAGTAAAACTTTTGTTATAATTTTTTTTAATTCTACGCTTTATTTGGGGAGGATTATTTCTAGGCCATAAACCATAAAACGTATAAAATACATCCAATACGCGCGCGCGTAAAGTCACTTGCATTGAATAAATCGTATTTCTTCTCATTTCCCTCAATTTAATATCATTCCTTTTATATACATCCACTGAGATCGCCGGAGGAGGCCTTGCGACGGCGAATCTTTATTTATTTGCGGTAGGGTTCCGCTCCAATTTATACTTTTCGATTTCTAGGGTTTAGGCTGTTCACATGGCGTCGGAGGATGTGGTAGGGAAGACCAGCGCCACGATCGCTAATCTCGCCGAAGAAGCAAAGATTGCTAGTGAAGGTGTTAAAGCTCCCAGCCGTCACGCTTTGCTCAGCATCTGCAAGTCTCTTGTCGCCGGCGGCGTCGCCGGTGGAGTGTTAGTTCCTTCATCTCTCTCATTTCATTTTAATCGACGTCACTGATTTATTTTATTTTGAGCTAATTTTGACTTCCGATCTGTTTCGAATGATTTCACTCTATAGATACATTTATTTTGAGCTACTGAAAGATCTCTGTCAGTTTACCTCGTTTACCTAATACCGTTCCGATTATCTCTTCTCAACTGACTGTGATATTGGAGAAAGTTGTAATTCCTTTATAGAAAGTGACTAAATCTAAGAATCATTAGCCTGAGGTTAAAAGTGTGAGCTAAAATGGCTAAAATCTGCAGAAATTTAACTTTGATTCCACTAGTTACAGGTTGCTTAGAATTTTGGTAGGGCTGGGGATTGTAGTTCTGGAGAATAGATTAGCTTAGAAGAAACCTAATCATAAGTTGTAGACAAATATTATGATAGATCATGTCAGACTGTGTGGTGATGCAAGAAACAAATCATAAGTTTTAGAAGAAGAACCTCTAAAAATTTTCATTAGGTTTGGCCTAAAGCAGTTATTTCTATCAATTAGCCCTTCGGTTTATAAGAAGCTGTTTGTTTATTTGGTTGTGTTTTGTTGCAGATCAAGAACCGCAGTTGCTCCTCTAGAACGACTGAAAATTTTACTCCAGGTTGATCATCTATCTATAAGCTATCTTTTGTTTCCATGAGCAAGTAAATTTAGTAATCGTCTTTATCTCAAAGTTGGCCTAATAATGGATCTCTCTTACTATAGTATGATTAAACACGGACTATTTAGTCTTAAACTCATGTTGTGGACTGGAAGAATTAGTCTCTTTGCAGCTTTAGGTGTGCTGTCACAAAATTGTTTTTGATTATAAGTAATCAAATTTGTGAAGAAAGAACGCTAAATCTATTGCATTTCTCTAGTTATTTCTAACGATCCATATAAATGGCAAATGAGTGATACAAGCTAAGCAAAGGCTATTGCTAGGATATACATATAACCAAGTTGAGATAACCTTGTTTCGCTCCTTAACTGGTGAGAAAATACATGAAACTCAACATGCTTGATTTTATTTATTTGCAGGTTCAAAATCCTCATGCAATAAAATATAATGGAACCATTCAGGGGTTGAAATATATATGGAGAACAGAGGGTTTCCGTGGACTGTTTAAAGGAAATGGCACTAATTGTGCTCGTATTGTTCCAAACTCTGCTGTCAAGTTCTTTAGCTATGAAGAGGCATCAAAGTATGTGATCTTTCTGCATTATTAGTTTTCTTTGGGTTCTGTTGGCTAGTTATTTCATTACATAATGCATTTTCTTAGATCGTATTGCATTTTTAAAACTAGTTTAGCGCATTGATATTAAGGAATAGATAATATAATCTAACTTCACATTGTATATGATGCTGTGCATAGGTGCATGTAAAATTTGAAAAGACAGGTTGTATCATAGAAAAAAAGTGAGATCAAATTGACAAATATCTTTTCATATAGTTGGGTTTCCTTCTTTTTTTCTCTCTCTGAATTTATGATATATTCATCTACTGACTTCGATTCAACATGCTTACCCATTGTGATAAACAGGGGAATCTTGTGGCTCTACCGACAACAACCTGGAAATGGCATGCCAGTTTACTCTTTCTATTATCTTACATCATTAATTTAATCACTGAGTTAACAAGTGTTCATAGATGAACCTATAAGATGGTAATATCTTATATTTATTTTCAGAGGATGCTGAACTCACACCTGTGTTACGCCTTGGAGCTGGTGCTTGTGCTGGAATAATCGCCATGTCAGCTACCTACCCGATGGACTTGGTTCGAGGTCGGCTTACTGTGCAGGTATTTTCAATATTTGTAGATATTAAATGTTTTCAATAGTTATACAAGTTTCTAGTAGGTTGTCACAATTATTACAAATGCTTTAATGTTTTCAGACTGATAAATCTCCAAGCCAATATCGAGGAATTGCACACGCTCTTGGAACCGTTCTGCGTGAAGAAGGTCCACGCGCATTATATAAAGGGTGGCTTCCTTCCGTCATTGGTGTTGTAAGTTAAAAAGTCAATATGTTGTTATAAATGCAATCATGTACATTTGTTATTAGAGAATGATATTTCATCATCTGATTTGAATTACTCACACTGTCCCAAAATAAATACAACGACCGTCTTAACAAGGTTAAGTAGAAGTGTTTGTATCCTACTCAAATGTCTAAATTAGCCTAGTAAAGACAAATATGGTTTTCAGTATCTTGGATTGAAAAGTTGTTAAAAGGGTATATGTGACAATCATTTGGAGGCATTTTGAAAATGAGACGGTTGCATTTGTATTAGGATACAACCTTTGCTATTTAAGGACCAAAACGCATGCATATTTTTTGTTAATCAGATGTGGCTGTTTGGACCCATTTACTTATGAATGAGTTTAATTCGGGTTATGTTTTAGTTTCACCTCTAATTAGTCAAACATGTAAAAGAAAAGGTTAGCTAAAAACTAAATGGGCGGAACAGGATGAAAACAGTCCAAAGTGTTTTTTCAATGCATAAAAGTATTTAGCCTTTCTATTCAAAAGTTTATTTTTTGACTCATTACCCAAGCAATAAATTGTCACTTCTACATCAGAAGTTACAAAGCTCTAACAAGGTCTTGTTTCTCGTGTTGTATGTAGATACCATACGTGGGTCTTAATTTTGCAGTCTATGAATCTTTAAAAGATTGGTTGATTAAATCAAGACCATTTGGGCTAGTCGAGGACACTGAGTTGAGTGTGACAACAAAGCTTGCATGTGGGGCTGTAGCTGGAACCATGGGTCAAACCGTTGCTTATCCTTTTGACGTCGTTCGCAGAAGAATGCAAATGGTTGGCTGGAAACATGCAGCTTCGGTTGTCACTGCAGATGGCAAATCCGCACTCGAGTACACTGGTATGCTTGATGCTTTCAGGAAAACCGTTCGTTATGAAGGTTTTGGAGCCTTGTACAAAGGCTTGGTCCCCAACTCAGTCAAGGTTAGTATAAGTTTTTATTTTATTATATTTAGAAATTCTAGAGATGTTCTAATCGTTTGCTTTATGGAAACAGGTGGTTCCTTCGATAGCAATTGCGTTTGTGTCGTACGAGATGGTGAAGGATCTACTTGGGGTAGAGATGAGGATATCTGATTGAAAAACATCCTAGTTATAATAATAATAATGATGTTGTTAAATGAATATTATTTTTGCTCGCAGAAGAGGAAGTAGGAGGTATAAACTATGGAGGTCATAATTTTTGTTGTTGTCTTCTCTCTTTCGGTACTACCTGTTGGTTACCAAGAGCTTTAGAAGTTAGTGTTGATATAGTGGACCCTGGTGCATACCTGACACTCTCTTTTTGCTGTGGTTTTTTGGTGTTTGACGTTTGTGTCTCACCAACACCACCTAATAAGGATATTTCATAGAGCTGATGATTTATTTGATCTGTTTCTTTAGACACTTTTTTTCGGACTTTTGCTTTGGTTGATTCGCGTTGTTTGTAGACCTGTTGACTTTTTTTTTTAGTTTGGCTTCGGATTTCAGTTTTAGACAGTGAATACGTAGCTGCAGCCTCCACCTCCATCGCTCGCCTGTACCTGCTAGGTGAGCAAGTTTAACTAACCCTTTTCCCATCCAAGTGAAAATCAATGAAAGTTTCAATAACAAAATAAAAAACGGGTTACAAACAGATATAAACCAAGATTGGCTTATTTTTTAAGCAGGTCTCCTGGTTTGCAGTTGCCTAGTTTCTATTGAGAGAACTAGGGCCTCTGCTTGGTCTGTGGCATCTAGCAACCAACTCAGAAAAAGATTTTTCATAAAAATCGGATCGACCGCGGTGATAGTCAATCCACACACACAATTGTCTAATTGCCTCCCTTTTCTCTTCTTTCAGAACAATAATGGTTTCATCATCTTCCTTCACAGTCTTTTCCAGATCCCTTAACTTGCTTTTTAGTTTCAGCACTTTCTGCCTTGAACCAAGAATCTCATTTTCTTTATCATCCAACTGAATAACAAGTTCATCAAACTCTTTCTTAAGTTCTACCAAAGCGCAATTCTTTCTTTTCATCCAGTCTTTCACAAAATTTATCACACAAGACACCTTGGAGACACGATTCGTGAAAGCTTCAGAACATTCGACAAATCGAAGCCCAAACGCCTCGGACACGCTTAATGTGTCACTCACCTTTGACATCATAGTCTTGATGCCATGCAATGCTAACTCACAGTCTTTTCTGTCTTGCTCGTTTTTGTCTCGGGTTTTTTTGTACCAATCTCGGGTTTCATTGTGAAGCTGTTCCGCCACACGGATCCTCCTACTTAAAATACGGATACTATCCTCGGTTTTCTTTCTGAACTCATCCACCATTTCTCCCATTTTCTTAACCGTTGTGCGGAAACTGGAACTTGCTTCATGGTTTAGTCTGTCCACTTGCAGGTCTCTTTCCTCAAGTGCTGCTGCTAAAATATCATTTTTTCCTTCAAGTTCCGTTTTGTCGATTTCTAATGAGTCGAACTTTTGTTCTAGAAATTTCATCTTGTTTGATAAATCCCTCTTGACACACTCGATTTCTGATTCTAGAGCAGAAATTTGGCTGGTTTTCTGTTGAAGATTTTCCTGCAACTGAGAAATTGTTGTTCTTTGATTCTCATTTTCATATTTTGACAAACTATGTTCATCACTCATACCTTGAATCTTGAGCTCCAAATCTTTTACTTGTTGTTTTAACACATTTTTTTCTTCGACTAAACCCTGTTCGATAGCAGTCTTTTGGTTGAGTTGTTGTTCTAACATATCTCTTTCTTCGACTAAACCCTCTTCGTTAGCGGTCCTTTGGTTTAATATCTCTGTTAAACTTTCTACCATTTCAAGGGAATCAGTAGCCTCTTTAGTTTTTTCATTGAGCTTGATTTCTGATTCTTGATTTTGAATTCTTAGAGACTCCAGTTCTTGTTCTTTCTCGTGCAAAAACTTCTTGTTCAGAGATCGTAAATAATCCACTTCGTTTTCCAAACTTTCTACCACTTCAAGGGAATCTGAAGCTTCTTTAGTCTTATTATTGAGCTTGATTTCTGATTCTTGATTTTGAATTCTTAAAGACTCCAGTTCTTGTTCTTTTTCATGCAAAAGATTTTTGTTCATAGATCTCAAGCAATCCACTTCAGTTTCCAAACTTTTTATCATTTCAAGGGAATCTGAAGCTTCTTTAGTCTTTTTATCGAGCTTGGTTTCTGATTCTTGATTTTGAATTCTCAGAGACTCCAGTTCTTGTTCTTTTTCGAGCAAAACGTTTTTGTTCAGAGATCGCAAGCAATCCACTTCGTTTTCCAAGCTTTCTACCATTGCAAGGGAATCTGAAGCTTCTTTAGTCTTTTTAGTGAGCTTGATTTCGGATTCTTGATTTTGAATTCTCAGGGACTCCAGTTCTTGTTCTTTTTCTTGCAAAACGTTTTTGTTCAGAGATCGTAAGCAATCCACTTCGGTTTCCAAATTATGGATTCGATCCATGGATTCCTCAATCTTCACATTAAAAAACTTCTCACACTCATCTAATTTCTTCAAAACTTCACCTTCCTTCTCTTTAAATGCAAACCGAAGCTGAAATCCTGAACTTTCCTTCAATCGTTTATGAAACTCATCATGTCTGCCTTTTAATTCATGTTCGTGTTCACTATCTTGACAGTTTAAGTCCTCGATCTCGAGCTTTAAAGCAATAATTCTGTCTTCTAACGACTTCATCTTCGAAGGTGACTTATTTTCAAGATTTGGGAATTTATTCTCTTTCTCAACTAAACAATCTCTCAAATGATCAGTTTCCTTTGTAAGCTTCTCTACAGTTCTACTCCCTTCTTCCTCCTTGTATGAACTTTCACCATTTAATGCTTCTAAATAATGACAAGAATTCTCAGATTTCATACTTTGACCATCTGTTACTGTTGTCACTTGTGATGTTTTGGATCCACTACCTGGCGAATGATATGCCGCAGACTCCATGCTTAATGAATACGAAGATGAAGTAGACTCATTATCTTCTTCATTATTGCATTTCTTCTTTACACCTTCCCTTAGATCTTCATATAAAGCACACATTGATTGGTACTGCTTATAAAACTCTTGAATCAGATAGATAACTTCGGATCGTTTCCTCTGTTTTGCTTCTTTGCTACCAGAATTTACACTTTTAACAAGCTTCAAGATTCTCTCCACTTTAGTATCTGTTTCTGCATGTAAAAACTATAACATTTTCAATAGAATCATACCTAATTATTGTTACCTATTCCCCAGGGAACCCCTCACAATCGAAATCTGAACATTTCATGATATATAAGTTCATTAAAATCCAAATTGATGAGATTTCTGTTCTTATACTTCGATTTTCGTCCATTTATCTCCATAATTTCATCATTTTATACAGCTACACAATATAGATTAGCCTAAATGAGATTTGACCTAAAATCGGTTGTTATTCTATGCACTTAATGCAACAATTGGTAAGGAGTCGTATAATAATTATTAAAACATCGTGAATCACACAAGCATTATACGCAGAGATGAGATGAACAATTTACAAAAATGCATGCGATTGTGAACCTTCGGCATTGAGATTTGTTGGAACAAATTCCACGAAGAACGCAGGTAAATACGTAGGAAATTAAGTATGGATGATCGGAGTTGAAAGGAAATGGAAATTAACGCATGAATGGTGCCCTATTCTAATTTCTAATACATACATGATGATTATTGACAGAAATTACCTGGAATCGGGAGGGAGAAGAAGACAAAACATCCATGTGCGAAAGAAATTCCGGTGTGAAAATTTGATTGCGATCGCGTTGTTCTGCTCGCCGGATCCAACAACGTCACACATGTGGTTGATAAAGGAGAAAACCGGTGAACGCGGTAAATGGGGAGTTGATGAGTCGTTTTTTATTCTTTTTCAAAATACACGTCAAATATTATTGGGCTTAAAATTCTCATTTTCTTAAAAAAATTCAGAGTATGTTACTAGACTGACTATAACGTCATGGTAAATTACAATTATCTATCGTATATAATCAAAATATATGGCGTGTTACTAGGCTATAAGGTCATGGTAAATTACACCACAGGTTTTGATTTTATTTTCCCTAATTATTTTAATAGGAGTTGTTGACGTATGTCATACAAGGATATAAATGTATACATGTAATCAAAGGCTCTTTTTTATGCAAGTTTGAAAAACTCCCCAACTTGTTCTTAACCGATAGAAATGTTTAATTAAAGATTCAAAATCATCCAAATAAAAAAAAAAAAAGAACCTTTAGAAAAAACCTTTGTATATGATAATTCTCCTTATTTTAATATTATATATAATTTGACACATGATTTTTTTTAAACTTCTAAGTCTAAAGAGGAGGCTCTAGAGTTTCTAGTGTCAAACTTCAAGTGCTGGAAGCGCGTTTTTTGATAATCTTGACGTGTGGGTGGGTTAAAAGCACAAGTTCGACCGTATTGTTGGGTTAAGAATACAAGGGGTCCCGTCCTCTTCTTGGATAACCTAACTTTTGATAAGATTGGAGAGAGCTTCGGAAAGGTTGTGTGGGAATTGTAGTATTCATGGTTGGTGGAGGATATTAGTATGGGATCATGCTATGTACTTTCAGAATCGGAAGTGAAAACTTAAGAAGTTGTGCAACTAAATTGGTGTGATGAACATTATAACGTATTTGTCTCCGAGGAGAATAACGTGTTGTGAAGATGTAGTGTGAACCTCAGTCAACGTTACCGACGTTAATAAGTATGATGGGTTAATTTGAAAGTTACTAATCCGGATGAAAGGTTGTTAATGTCACTTGTAAGGGTTTTCTTTTGGGAACGATGAAAACATGACACATATTTTAGAGGGGTATAAGAAAAAATCTTCTTTATATATCATATGTCATTTAATATTTTTTATTATTTTAAAGTCGAACTCATATTTAACGTAATTAAATAAGTAATTATGTAACAATTATCTTTAATTTATAAATGATAAGAGAGGGGACACATTTATAACAATTATCTTTAATTTATAAAAAGAATTTATATATAATTTAGGCATTTTTTGTATATTCGGACTGGACATCCAAAATCTCGAAAATGCTCATGGATGTAGCGTTACATACGAGGGGGGGAGTAGGGATCCGTTGAAGATGAATAGGGATGCGTGTAGGGGTGTGAAGAAGTAATCGAAATTCGAATAAACTGAGAAACCGAACCGCTTCCGAATTGTGAATACGATTTATGGCTTGGTTTACGGTTATGTGTTTTTTATTCGATTAATACGATTATCCGTCTAAATCGAATCAGATTTTTTTATTTTTTTATTTTTATAAACCATGTAATAGCCAATTGAGAATAAAGTTAGCCCATGGCACATCACAACCCGAATAAAAATATTAGGTTAAATCCTTATAGCAACTACGACTAAGAGTTTGAAGCTGAGGCTAGGAGAGTAGGAGGCGACTAATCGATTGATCGCATTTGAAGCTTGTAACTTAGTTTCAAAAATATATTAATGAACAGACTTTGTTTCAAAATATGCTATGCGTCTTGCCGCCTTATATTTATTTCTTGAAATTTAGCTTTTCTTAAAGTTTTTGTTTTTAAGACTATCGGTATTCGGTTGTATGTCGTATTGTGGTCCTAAACTCTTTAGGATATGTTAAAATGTTTGTTGTTTGTTTATTATTCTGTTAGCAAAAAAAAAAGGCAAAATATGTTATTTGGTTGAATACGGTTTATTCGGTTCTAAACCGAAACCGAATCGTATTGAATACAGTTGAATACTGTTCAGTTTGGAACTTTTCCAATACGGTTCGGTTCATGATTTACAAACGTACTAAAAATATATCAAACCGAATAAACCGCAAACCAAACCATTTAGCACCCCTATGCCTGCCAAGACTAGAGGACGTTGACAATTCTTCTTCTGTTAAGATAGTTTGGGCCTTGGCCCAAATGTAGTACTGGGGATATAAACTCGGCCTCCTGTTCTGGTGAAAGTTCTTTTGTCCCATTGTAGAATTAGATGTCCGATTCAAATGCTTCAGCTACGACAAGTTTTTTAAATGAGGTGGAGATTTCGTTGTCTCTCCCTAAGTTATGTCGGGTGAAGAAGACTGATCGGAAAAGTAGGGCAAAATCTATTAAAAATCAAGGTTGGCTTATGAGGGGTGGTTGTAAAGCTGCCTTATGGGGTCGCTATCTCGTACCATCTCTAATTTGGCTAGGCACCATTCAAGTGGGGGACCAGACCGTCATATTCTCAGTTGAGTTTTAAAGATATTGATATGGAAGTGATTAGGGCTGGCAAAACAGGTCTAAACGTGTCAGACATGTCAGACACGACACGACACGATTAACACGGATACTAAACACGAACACGACACGATTAACTAATCGTGTCATTTTCTTCAAACACGAACACGACACGATTAACTAATCGTGTCATTTTCTTCAAACACGAACACGGACCTGTTTATAAACGTGTTACACGACACGACCTGTTTAGACACGATTAATATTCTGAGAATAAAAACCAAAAATAAATTAACGAATATAAATAGGAAAGAGTTGAAGAATTTTAGTTGTTAAAGTTGGTATAGTGGGGAAAATCACAAGGTTATGGTGGAAATCTCAGATTTATAAAAAGATTTTTACTTTTAATATGTATATAATTATTTTAAAATATTATTAAAATTATAAACGTGTTTAATCGTGTCATAAACAGGTTAGACGATGTGAAACCTGTTTAGACACGATTTTAATCATGTCATAAACGTGTCGACCTGTTTAAGACACGAAACCTGTTTAACTTAAACCCAAACCTGTTTAACTCCGTGTCGTATCGTGTCATGTTAACAGGTCCGTGTCAAAAATTATCAGCCCTAAAAGTGACAAAATATAAGGAAGTTGGGGAGTTGATGGGTCTTGATATGGCTGGGTTTGAGAATCAAAGTATCAACCGGTGTTCTTGGGTGATTTTGGAGTGCGTTAGTAGATATGTGTTAGGTGTTTTCATGACTATGTCCTTGTCTTTGGTTGTCTAGATGTTTTTTTTTTTGCAAATGGTTTGATTGGTGTATCTTGTCTTTTTCTCCGTTCCTTGTTTGTAATCTAGTTTCTTACTACTATTTTGTTTTAATGAATGGTTGTTAAAATAAAATAAAAAAGTTTTTGTACTATTTCTTCTTTTATTTTTCTTACTTTTATAAATTTAAATCAACATTTATGTGTGAAATAAAAAAACAAAAATCGAGAAATCTAATAACTCGCATCATTGTCAATTTTGTCACAAGCAAAGTACTTTTATAGTTTTATTTTTATATCCACAACAACATTTGCTATCGGTGTATTGTCGCGTGGATAATGTTTGAACACAAAGCAATCGTATTGTATAATGGCACGTAAAAAAAATGAAAATATATATATATATATAATTATATATATAATTATATATATATATATAGGGAGAGGATCATTTGAGAACCAAAATGATTTGAGAACTAAAAAGAACTAATTAGAGCCACAAGTTTATTTACATGTATCTCCCCTCCCATGAATTGTAGTGGTCCCCCTGAAATTTGTGGTTGAGATTTAGTTCTCAAAAGTTCTCAAAACAAAAAACTCTCATTTGAACCATATATATATATATATATATATATATATATATATATATATATATATATATATATATAGGAGAAGGATAAAATGAAAACCTCTCTGAGTTGGAAAAACCGTGAAAACTAAGCTAAAAAATTCGGTTTTTGTTCCGAATTTTTTTATGGTGACTCTTTAACTTAAAAAAACACCCTTTATGAAAAAAAATAAAAAAAACGCCGAGTAAATTTTTTTTTTTTAAAATATTTAAGAACTGATTTTTTTGCAAAAAGAAGTTAACCGACCAAAAAAGACGTTCAAAATTTGTTATTTTTTTAGATGTATTTTTTTATAGATTCTACATTCATTTTTTATGGTCTTGGTAAAAAAAAAAAAAAAAAAAAAAACGCCTAGAGATATTTTTAAAAAAAAATTATTTACAGATTTTGTTACATATGTAACAAGGCATTTTACATATGTAACAGGCAAATGTTACATATGTAACATGATGTAACGTCAGATTTCGGAAATTTTTAAAAAAAAAAACTACTTGGCGTTTTTTTTATTTTTTTCACCATAAGGCTTGTATTAACGCATATAATCACTACAAAAAAATCGAAGAAAAAAAATCGTTTTGTGGTAGTTTCCACGGTTTTTCCAACTCAAAGTGGTTTTCATTATATCCATCACCTATATATATATATATATATATATATATATATATATATATATATATATATATATATATATGGAAAGAGTATTTTGGAACCCACGTTGAGTTGAGGAAACTTTGGAACCTCGTCAAAAACGAGGTTAAAAAAACGTTTTTTTTCTAAATTTTTTTATGGTGGTTCTTTAGGTTATAAACTACTCGTATATGAAAAAAAATCAAAAAACCGCCTAGTAGATTTTTTTTTAAAAATCTCAAAAAAGATTGGTTACATATGTAACTTTCATGTGTAAACGCATATATATACAGTTTACACATGAAAGTTACATATGTAACAAATTTTTTTTGAGATTTTTTTTAAAAAAATCTACTAGGCGGTTTTTTGATTTTTTTTCATATACGAGTAGTTTATAACCTAAAGAACCACCATAAAAAAATTTATATATATATATTGTCACACCCCCAAAATACCACTAACGGAGTTTATACCGTTAAGGGGCGCGACTAGACCAGGATCCACAACCATAGTTACAAATACTAAACGAATCAGGGTTAGTTCAAACACAAATTATAAAATCAAAGTCTTCAATTACATACGCAGCGGAAAAATAATTGTCTTTAGCACTAACCACGTGCTTTACATAAATGTTGTTTTAGATTCCCAAATAGTTCAATTAAAATGAAGGTCTTCACGTGCCATGCCAACCCGCTCCGGATACTCCTTAGCGATCTGCAAAAGTTTAAACCACGCAAGTGTCAACCTAACGGTTGGTGAGTTCACAGTGGGCTTGTCATGCATTGGCCCAGTCTCATGATCATAATTTGTCTCAAGTATACTTACATGTTATTTATTTGTGAAAAGCAATGCTTGTAATTTAAATCTCAGTTTATAAATGGTTTGTCCGTGACCTACGTCATCGGGTATGTACTAGTTCCGTAAAGTTAAAGGACTCAACCGATATCGCGGGTAGCTAATCCGTTGTTCCATGCCCTAAGGAAGTTTGTACCAAAGCTGACTTATTTTTGTGGGGGCCGAGCCATCCCGTACGGTGCGGACCTAGTCATCGCGGTTTTTGCCTCCCCCGTGTCCTCCCTGGGACCACGGTCAAATAGGCTGATATTGTACCTCCGTGCACTCCCCGTGCCACGGGGCGGAGTTTGTCAAACTCCAGTAGATCTACCCAACATCCCCTCGCTTTACAATTAATGGCACAATTTTAGTTGAGGACTTTTAAGTTATAAGGCATCCTTAGAAAACATGTGATATCATATGGTTTAGACTTTAACCTACACTAGCCATATTAAAACAGTTTTCGTTTCAGAAATCGTTTATTCAGAGTTCACAAGTGCTTCCCATAAAACACTTCAGTTTATCAAGTGGGTGCCGAGCATCCCGAGTTCTCAAGTTTATCAGTGAGGTGCCTAGCACTCTCGAGTTTAATCAGCATTGTTTTTCGTTAAGTTATTCGGTGTGGCCCAACGGACTCACGGTATGCGGGTTAGTGACACTCACCTTTGGTTGCACTGCTATACTTCAAGTAATCCAATTATTGTTGTTAACGAAGACCTAGAACACGTTTAGGTCTTAAGTATTAGTTTCGTGTCTAATCTTTACTTAACGTCACTATGGCCCATAACATAGCACGTTGCAACTATGACTCGACATACCGACACACGACACCAATGGTTGATCATAAACAAGGGTTTATATAAATCAGATATCAAACATGTTTCATCATGGCATAATCATGTAAGTCATGGCATAACACTTAAGCAAATTTCACAAGTTTGGTTTTTAGGTCAGGTCTTAGTTTCGCTAGCATAGTTTCGCTAGGCAGTTTCGCTAGGTGCACGGGCAGCACTTTCGCTAGGCAATGCCCGGTAACACAGTTTCGCTAGGCTAGTTTCGCCCGAAACTGCTGACGCAGTTTCGCTAGCCTAGTTTCGCAGGGAAACTGGTTTGAACTTTCGTTCAGGTATTTCGCTCGGTAGTTTCGTTCGAGCTGGTCTGGTCAGGTTACCCGGCGACACTATAGTTTCGCTGGTCAGTGTCGCTGGAAGGAGATATAATTTCGCTACTTAGTTTCGCCCAGAGAACAGGCAGTTTCGCTGGTCGCGAAAAACATACGGATTTGCCTAAAAATCAACCTAACAGCTTCTGATCATACATGCAATTCATTATCTATCATTCCTAGGCATTTACCAGCATAAATCAAGCAACTTTAACATGTTTAACATGCATTTTGTCATCAAATCACCAAAAAGCACATTTTAACCTAAAAAGACCTATTCTAGCATAAATCATCATCATGGTTTGTTTTTACACGTAAAGGTTCTGACTTTAAGGTAGATCTAGCATCCTAAAGCAACATATTAAGAGATCAAGTGATTTCATGTAGGTTTAAGCATGCTTTTAAGAGGAATACAAAGAAAACACATGAATGGTGGTTTTTGGAGACTCACGGTTTGATCTTAGGATCCGGATGAATGATCTTCAAGGCTGAGATCTTGATAATCCTTTGTGATCCTTAGCTGACCAGAAATCTCGAGGTAGGAGAGTGTGTGTGTGTTTGTTGTGTAATGAGGCAAATGAGGCTACTTAGGGTTTATTAAGTTTATTTATATCAGGAGCCAGTTTCGCTGGCACTTTCGCTGACCAGGCGAAACTAGCTCTGATCTCGTGACATTGATCAGTCTAGCCTGCTACCGGGCGAATCTGTAGTTTCGCTCGGTAGTTTCGCTGACTACCAAATTTAGGTAATTTTCACATAAACAAGTATTTACAATTAGCAATACGGGTTTTGTTACTATTGTACCTGCTTGACTCGTTGCGTATTGCTCTTTGGAACATATTTACGATACATCCGGTGGATCTTCAACACCGCACGTGGTGTTTAGGGTATCTTCCAAGGTGAGCGTATTGGAGTATTTCAACACCGTACGCTCACACTGACTGCTTAGGACAACTACTATTTTCTTTACATGCACCTTTGGTATTGGAGTATTTCAACACCGTACCTCTGGTCGGCTTGTAGACAAAATGGGCATAGATGGGGCTAAACGTATTTCGTTGATCCGTTCGCGAAAGCCCCATAACGGGAGTTGTGATAGTAGACTCACAAGTGACAATCGTTGTCCGTTCGGCTACTTAGGAATTTTGAAAGCACTTTACGCTGTCTGGAGAAATTGTCTAACTAACTGAATTCCCAATTCCTATTCAAGATTAGCTTGCCATCCTTGAATACGAATCAAACATCGAAACACTAAAACATTTGCCTGTTGTTTCAGATGGCTAACCGCGCGAACCAAGAGATTTTCCATCTCAAGTCTCTCCTTGAGAAGGAGAAACTTAATGGCGCCAACTTCCTTGATTGGGAAAGGAATCTGAGAATCGTCCTGAAAATGGCTAACATGGAGACCGTGTTAGATGCTGAGGTTCCTGAGGAACCTGAAGCTGACACGCAAGCGGCGCGAAACGCCCATAACACATTGCGTACAAATGCCAAAAATGTCGCATGTCTTATGCTAGCCACCATGGAATCTGAGATTCAGAAAAACATGGTTGACAGGACGGCTTTTCAGATGATCGGTGATCTGAGGGGCATGTTTGAAACTCAGGCCCGACAGGAACGCTATGACACCGTTGTGACACTTATTAGTTGTCGCATGGCCGAAGGCGCTCCTGTCAGCCCTCATGTCCTGAAGATGAAGAGTTACATCGACCGTTTAGCAAAGCTGAATTACGTCATACCCGCCGAAATGGCGACTGACCTAATTCTTCACTCACTGTCCAGTGCCTTCACTCCCTTCCGGGTGAACTTTAACATGCATAGCATGGTAAAGTCAGTGACTGAACTTCACGGTATGCTTAAAACCGCTGAAGTTAATTTTGTTAACGGAAAGGCACCCGATGTACTCACAATCCGATCAGGAGGCGTCAAGAAGCCTGAGGTAAAGAAGGGCAGACGTGGTAACAAGAAGCGAGGCAAGGCAGTTGCAACCAGAGGGTCTGGAATCTCGCAGAAAAGCAAGCCTAAGGCCACCAAAGCACCACCGGCTGAACAGCGCGAGTGCTTTGAGTGCCACAAGATGGGGCACTGGAAAAGAAACTGCCCTGAGTATCTTGCCAAGGTGAAAAGTGGAAAAGCCCAGCCGGGTAATTCCTCAGGTATACACATGAGTTTATGTTGTATGATGCTTCACTTATTCCTACAAAATATATGTTTGACATACTTTACATTTTGTAGGTGCATGAAGCTTAAAAGGAAGCAAGCCAAGACGACGCTGAACTACCCTGCGATTGTCGCACCCAAATAAAGTTCGCGTCCTGAGTTTTGATTTAAAACAATTCTTGGTGATTATAAAACAACTTGTTTTGTTTGGTTTTCCCTGGCTGTTTTCCAGGATGAACAAATTGCTTTCTCTGGATTTTGATAATGACATGTTTTGACAATGGTTGATTTTCGAAACATTCGACTTTAGTTTTAATCTACTTTGAATTTGATTCAACCTTTTGTTAGATTAAATTCAAAATCCCATAACAACATATCTTCCAATCCTGGTGCACTTGATTTGATGAAGACTGGCTCAAATGCGACGTGATAACTTTTGGTTATCACATCCCATTAAAGCTATAATGTCTTAAGCGTATATCGTAATAGTTACGTGACAACGCACGACGCAATTGTGGTTCTTAAAGTCCTGTGATTTTAAACCACCCAGCGTCGATAATATTAAATCAAGTCGAACCGATTAAAGATCGCCACTTCGATCTACAATCGTATGAACATGTCAATCCTCTGCTTCAAGTAGACGTCTGATCATATAAGCTCGAATCACCAGCTAAACAACTGCAAAAGTAATCACCTGATGATTACAACATTGTAGTATGGTCACACCAATTCTGGTGCACATTACCATTAAATGTATATACCTAGACACATCTTGGAAGTCTTAGACTACAATAGTTGTACTCACATGTGTTTTAAATCCGACGAACACTAAGTGTCATATACGTCGATCCAACATTTTCAGTATGAAACTGTAACACACAAGACTGATGGCTTGCCCTTGACTTCATGCAACCATGACACCCCTTTCACACAACACTTGCATAACTAACTTCCAATCCCAAGACCGGTATCTTGCGAAGATGGAATTTAGCCATTACATGTCCAAAGCTAGATCTTTAAATATCTAAAGAAAAGTGACTTAAATAAGTCACTGGAATATGTAAAACAACTCTCGCATCTAAACGAGACGAGCCAGATAAATAATGTTTCGCCAACTATGGATTGTTGTTAAGCGGAACATATTGACATTCCAGTTAGAGTTGGCATGTTTGACCTTACCTGAATAAGGAAACATCCTCTGGTATCGGACCCCAGGGTCCGATAGAATATATCATCATCTCGAATATCACGAGAAACTTTCAAACAATCAAAGACGAACGCATCTCCATGCTATCAAACTCTGAAAAGACTTTGACAATCGTTTTTGAACTTATGAATAAGTCATAACATCTGGATATTAAGCATTCGAATTTCGTACCTCAAACTACGGAGTCGAGCTTTTTCCGTTCTTGAGAACGGAAATTGATTATCGCATTTCTGCGTAAAATCAGTATCCACACGGTTTGAAAGAAAGATGAAGATAGGAATGTCAATCTGCCTCAAGCAAGTGGGAGCAGCGCCATAGATCCTTATTGGAATAACGATCAAGTGCCGATCCAAAGATCATTTAAATTTACTGGGTTGAAACTTTAAATGACACCTCAATCGATTACAAGTTTCAAGATAATGTTAAGTATTGATCGTGATATGACTGAGCAACCACACGCGATCGATCTCTTGAAACAGTTCAAATCATACTAAATATGATGTAGACATGAATCCAATACTTGAATATTGCATGGAATGTTGCCGTAAGATGTTACGCCATAGATGGAAAATCACATCATCACTGCTGAACACTGATGAGGGAATATATGTTCATTAACTGAGTACGAATTATATTCGTTGAACATAAATAGCCAACTTAATTGAATCTGAACTAAGAATGCTATAAAACATTCAAAGGGTTAATTCGACTCTATAAATAGTCGATTAACATGCTCACGTGATAACACAGTCACACGTGTGCTTACCAAGGGCACTCCATTATCACAAGTTCGATCCACTTAAGGAGATTCTCTGTTCAAGATAAACGCTGGATCTCAAGAAACAACAGATATTGGCAATTCTAAATCGAAATACGAGCATTTGATAGCGAATCCACAATTTCCGCGATCGGGCTAGATCAGCGAAATTAGTCTACTACTTAGTACACGAATTCTGCATCACTTCGATATTTGATTCTAGTGTTGGATGTCGAACACTGTCGTTTGCACCATATCATTCGGCCTCCTCTAAGTTGTTAGACGAGAATCTGAATTCTGCGTAACGCGTTCGAATTTTATACGTTTTATCATCCATGAATATTTCGTTAATGTTCTAAAAGTCCGTAGTCGATCAGACATTGCGGGAGCAACGCCTGAAGCAAGACTATTCTGACTCTGGACTCAAGGTGTTGACATCCAGACTCACAAGGCCTCGTTGGAGAATGACGTCGGGACGTAACTCGTATCAGAATGTCTTCATGGATCTTGGCATAAGACAAATCTGATTAATGGTATACTCAACGGTATCCTTAGACCTGAGACACATGAGCGACCTCCCGTTTGCCAAAGAACATTCTTTGATTGTAGCTTAACGCTGTCGCGTAACTGCCAGCCATAACGGTTACTTTTGGGAATGGATCTGAGGCTTAGTGGGAGCTGTATGTAGTCAACATGGGATTTTGTACTCTTGCATTTTTCAATGCAACAGGTCGACATCATGGGCCCTCTCGTTAGTTCCAAGTGTAAAGTGTAAGGCCTTACCCAAACTTACTGTGTGTTTGATTGGACCACTTCGAACAGTAAAACGAGGAATACAATAATCGAACACAAAGAGAATGAAAGGATCCATGTCTCTGGTTCGATTGATGTCACATACAGAAAGGATCTGATGACTTTACAAATACCATAAGTCTAAACTATATCACAAGTTTAATGATATGCCTTGGTTGTTTTGACTTGAAGTGTCATGACTGGTTGGGACAGCCACATGTAGCTAGAGCACCTCTGACTGTAACTTGATTAATAGTCGCGATCAGTCCAAGTGGGAGACTGTTGGATTTAGATGTCCAGACCCGACTAAATCAAGTACCCGACCCGGTTAAGACCCGTAAGAGTTACACCGGAGGCAACGGGTATTTAAGCCCGCTTACTTAATAACCGGCAAATTCACAGAAAAATTAATTATGCGTTTATTAAATAGTTTAATGAATTGAATACATAATTAATTACATGAATCACTATTAATCTTTGAGATTAATTAAGCGACAAAAACGTTAAATAATATTAACGTCATGGACAAGGATTGACGGATTATTAGTCTGACTAATATTTTGGCTAGCAACAAACATTTGAAGAGTTAAAGGTTAACTGTGAAAATTAAATGGTTCGATTAAGAATTAAAAGTAGTCGAAGGGGTCAAACGGAAACAAAATCAGTTATAAATAAAACTGATAAGGGAGGCGAAACCCTAATCCACCTCAGTGAGATTTTCGGCCCCTCTCCCTCCCTCTCACGATCCGACGCCGACGGCCACTTAGCCGCCGCCGCCCGTTTTGTTTCTCCGACGACCCCGTCTGCCAGCCTCCACCGCCGTCCGCCGCAGCGCTAGCCGCCGCCGCTTTGCGCCGCCCTGCTAGCCACCGCCACCGTGCCGTCCGCCGCTCGCTAAGCCGCTGCCGCACGCCGAGCCACTGCCGCACGCCGTCCATCCATCGCCGCCACCGTAACCGCACCGCCGCCGCAGGCCCTCGCCGAGCCGCCGCAGCAAGTCGCGGCTACATCAGCCGCCGCCCGTCGCTCGCAGCCGCCGCCCGAACCGGCCGCTGCCACCCCTCGCCGTCGCCGGTTCTACCGCCGACAAGCCCTAGTCGTGAACCGCGTTTATCGCGTGTTCCGCCGTCGTCCGCGAAACCCTAATTTCGTGCCTAATCGACGTACGGGATTTCGGTGCTGTGTCACCGAGAGAAGCCCGTATTTGCGAGGTACTCTCGATTTGCTTGTCAAGTCGATCTGTGAAACCCTAGCGTCACCCGTTGACTTTCGGTGTCTCGAACGTCTGTTTGAATCACCGCTCAGGTATATCTAAACTCGTAGTTAGTTTAGATTTAATTGAATGTTCATATTTATATTATGTCGCGTTTTGATTAAAACGCGTTTTTGGTGTTTGCGCGTTTGGTGATTGTCGAATCCTGTTGTTTTAGGTTTACGCTAATTATCTGGTTTTCGCGTCAGTAAATTAAAACGTTTTCCGCTGCCTATTAAATTAATTGTTAATTTAATTATCCAAATTTAATTTACTAATTATTCGGTAATCGTTTAATAATTATTTATTGTAAATAATTATTTCTAAAAAAAAAAAAATTGCTATTACCGAGACCCGAATGCCACTGTCGTAACCCAACAAACAGGTGATCCATTTTTTGTATTAATATGTGGTGGATACGCCGCTGGTACATCCTATATATATACATAGTAATATAAGTTACCCGGTATATCGGAAGTGTGGAGGATACGCCGCTAGTACATCCTGTATACATAAACGGTAAATTGGGGGATGTTCATTTATTGCAGTATATTAATGCAATATCATGTTTATTAGCACACCTAAGTCATCTAGGTATTTAACTAGAGGCGGGTAGTAGTACTATGGTGGTTAAGAAGATGTTCGATATGATAGAACGTCTTAAGAGTTAAGGATACGAGAACAGTTATCGGTATTGAAGTTGGGGGCTTCCAGTCAGTTTACGGATGAAGTTACCTGAGCAGTATTTGAAACCACAATAGAACACTTGTCGGTGCTTATTGGATGGGCTCCGGGCAAGATACCCGGTGGAGTGAAGGGTGGTGCAGGAATCCGCTGCTATGGATGCATTAACTGGAGCACTATCCTACCCGATACAGTATCTGAAACTAGAAGGTATACAAGTATATGAAAATCAGGTCATAGGAAATGGAGGTTAGTAAAGTAAATATGTTTTCTAGAGAAACGTGTTTGATTGTAATGTTATGTGTTGTATGACTCTGTTATGTGTTATACTTTATAAATGTTTGTAAAGAGGGATTCTGTAGGTTCAAAGGTTTTAACCTCACAAACGAGGTAAAGTTTTTAAATTGTAGAACTCACCAGCGTAAGCTGACCTTTTCCCAAAAATGTATGTAAGTCAGGTGAAGGTGAGACGTCTAGGAGCAAGGGCGGAGCCCTCGTGATAAGAGATTGATCGAGCAAGCTATAGAGGATCTGTTAGACGTGATGGCTTAGTTGTAGATAAATAAAGGCAGTTATAGTTAGTCACTATATAGATAAATTATAATTTATCTCACTTACTTTCAGTACTTGGCTTATAAATAAATACCTTTTTAAATTTCCGCTGCTTAATATCTCTGTTGTGCTACGTGTTCATGAGTAAATCTGATGCGCGACCCATCATGGTGCCAAGTCTGGGAGTGGGCGTCACAACTTGGTATCAGAACTTTGGTTTAAGAGATTTAGGTATAATCGCGGTATATAAACTTAAACTAGGACTCTAGGTAGAGTAAGTTGAGTTAAGAAATATAGATTGCAGCCCGGATAGCTTGTGCCCATAAGGACGAATATGCATAAGGAACATAATAGGTGGGACTTACGGTATGTTAATTATTATAAATACACGATTGCAATTAGCTACTGCAATTTGTTTTTTCATGTAAATTGATCATAAGTACTAATTGTTGTGTGGCCAAGTGCAAGGAGAAGAAGAACATTTAGAAATGTAATCTAGGAATCGGTTTGACTTAGAGTTGCTGATGAAGATAGAGAGGCGAGGTGTGGACATTAGGGAAATGTGTGATTGAAGTAACTGGGTTTTGAACGCATCAAAAATATATAATTGTATCGGATCCTGCACTTATATACTTATCATGAATTCAAAATTTAGAGACTTCACATAACACAAGTTCTAAAATGTCATCCATCTTAATTTAGGATCTGGAAATGGCTGCGAGGGCGATCGTGCGAATGCGGAACCAGTGAATAATGCCGAAGCTAATGCATTCACTTACGAGCAGGGAACGGGTATGGCTGCGGAAGTAACACGCGTACTACAAACGACATTACCTTATTTATTAGTTCAACTTCAAGGAGCTGTGAGAGCTAGTGCTGGTGGAACTAGTTCTGGAAGAGCAGGCGGTGGAGCTGCAGGGAGAGGTGCCGGAACTGCCCAACCTAGAATACGATGTTCGTTTAAATCGTCATCGGTTGCAGACCTCCTTTGTTTGACGGAAATCAAGATGTGTTAGCTACATTCCAATGGATTCATGAGATGGAAGAGGTCATAGATATTGGTGAGTGTAGTGAGAACCAAGCCGTGAAGTATGCTACCCACTCGTTTGTCTCAGAAGCGCTGCACTGGCGGGGGATGATCCAACAGAATGAAGAAGATGGAATCATTGCTGCAATGAAGTGGGATGATCTGAAGAAGTTAGTTTTAGAATATGTCTGCCCTAGAGGTGACCTGGAGCAGCTGGAAAGGAGATTTCTGAAGTTGGAAGCTGGGAACATGACAACTCGGGAATACACTTTGAAGTTTAACGCGATGGCAAGACTGCTTCCTATCTTAGTCACTCTCGAAGCTGAGAGGGTGAAGCGTTACGTGCAGGGATTACCGAGTAGAGTTAGGGAATTGATCAAAGCGACTGAACCAAAGACATTCAAGGCGACGGTGAATTTGATTTCGATCTCTACAGCGAGATGTTTGGTGCGAACGGTAGACCAGAAGGAGCTAAGAGGAAGGAGTCCGAGGCCGAAGCAGGTTCGAGGAAGGACAACGGGAGTTACCATAAGAAGGTGAAGAATAATTCAAAAGACGACAAGCCGAGGTGCCACAAATGCAATAAGAATCATTTCAGAGAATGCACGTCGGGAACATGTGAATGTTATACATGCAGCAAAGAAGGTCACTTCTCTGGGTTTGACCAGAGTGTAAGTAGTATGGGGAAGCGGGACACCTTAGGATGAAGTGTCCTAAGTTGGTGTTGAATCCTACACCATTTCGGTCCATCCCAAGGAATGCCACGGGTCCGAGAACGGCTCCTGCGTAAGCATACAGTACAATGGAATTAGTAAGGGGAGATCCCATGAGCTCGTCAGGTAACTCGAATAGTGAAGAATCATAGATAATTATTACTCGTTCGCTTTAGAATTATATGTGGGCCATTGCTTGCTTATTGCTATATGCTTTAGACATTAGAAACGAATACTAGGACTCTTAGAAAGGACTTACGTTTTAGGAAGTTTAGTTCCTTTACCGAACCACAAGTCGAAAGCATGTGATGATTCCAAGGAGGAATTTTAGTTAGAAGAGGTAACTGCATTATCAAGGATCCCGTAAACAAGCTACCGTAGACAGCTTAGAGTTACGTTTTCCTTAGGATAGATGCAAAGATGCCAAAGTAAATGTTACCGAGTTATGAAAGGAGTTAAAATGGTCAGGATATGCGGGTGTTGCGAAGTTGAGAATAAAATTTTAGATGGGAATGGAATAGGTTTCGAGGACGAAGCCCTGTTTAAGGGGGGTAGATTTGTAACATCCCAAAATTTCATAGATATATATAAATATAGTAAATGCGTGAATACGTGAGTTTGATTGATGAATATGGTAAGAATATACATTAGATATGTTGCATGTATTAGAAATATGTTTCTAATGGCCAATGTGATGCAACGTGCATAAATGAATGTTTGAAACATCAAGAAAGTAAGATATAAGATGAAAATGTGTTTATATGAATAGCATGATGATACATGAATCAATTGATGGATATATACGTGTGAATACGTGTGTTAATAGTTAAAAGAAAAGTAAAAGGGCTAAAAACGTAATTTATGTAAACATATAAACGTATGCGAGTATTATACGTGTTTATATAATATACGTGTCCCGAGGCTTAGGAATTATTAAAAGTATGTCCTAACATGATTCATAACATGAAATGATAAGTATTAGTTATAAAGTTTGAGGGGCTAAGACGTAAATTAGCAATAGTAAATAAATATATATATATATATATATATATATATATATATATACGTATCAATAAGTATATCATCGTGTGTGTCCCGAACCTTAGAAACCTTTAGAAATATGCCCTATAATGTTTTAATGCATAGAATGATTGAAAGACAGAAGTTCAGGGGGTTAAAGTGTAAAAATAAAGGTTGAAGGACTAAAACTGTCAAACTGCAAAAGTGCTTAGCGGTACTCAAAGGTTATATAGGGGGGCTTCTCGTACCTCCGCCTAATTTCCAGCCAGGGACGAGAATTGGCCACGTTTTCGACTTGCAAGCTACGTTTGATCCAAATTGGCGGCCCTAACGTGTCGATTTCGAGCAATTAGTCACGGGAACACTTAGAGAGACCATAGGTGCACCCAATGACTATAAATACCGGCCTTTACAGTCCATAATCACCTGCCAATTCACAAATAACAACCCAAAAACCCTCTTCAGGCCAGAATCTTCGTCGGAGCAATACGAGCAAACGGTGAGGTGTTGGAGGATGAGCTTTTGCAGTCAAGCACTATTTGGTATGCATAACAATAAATTATTTCAGTTTTTTATAATATTGTGTCTAAGTATGGTTTCTAAAATTATGTAAAATTAGGGTTCTTGAGCTTGTTTTGCTAAAATTTGATAATCGGGTGGGAATTAGGGTCTGAAATTTTGTAGGTAATTTTAAAATAATGTGTTTTATGAAAGCCCTAAGTTTATTTCACATCTGGAAAAGGTTTCGTAAAGAGTTTGTTAACGGGTTAAAATTAAGGTGTTTGTAACGTTGTGCTGCCAAAATTGGGTAAATGGGGTTGAACTAAGATTTGATATTTTAAAGTATATTATAAATATTATAATGGATAATATTCTAAGTGGGTTTCAAATAAAAATGAGTTTTGATAAAGAAACGATAAATTCGTGAAAGTAGGGTATTGAAATAAGATTATTTAATATAAAATTAATCCGGAGGGTATGGGGACTTGATTTTTGAAATAAGATTATATAATAATTAGATATTATTTGGAGTTGTTGGACGTGCTGGCTTAGTTGTAGATAAATAAATGCAGTTATAGTTAGTCACTATATAGATATATTGTAATTTATCTCACTTACCTTTAGTACTTGGCTTATAAATAAATAAAGTTTGAAATTTTCCGTTGCTTAATATCTCTATTGTACCACGTGTTCATGAGTAAATCCGATGTGTGACCCCTCTTGATGTCAATTCTGGGAGTCGGTGTCACATTATATTAATCTAACTTTAGTCAATTGACACATCAAGCCCCTCTATTTTTAAGTCTTTGGTTTTTAATTACCAAAACTCTATATTTACACATTAAGGCCAAGCATTTTTATTTATTATATTTCTAATCAATTTAAAGGTTATTATCTTTATTCCATATCTTAACATGAAATTTAACGAAAATTAAAATTTAGAAATCGGGACGCTACAACTCCACCCCCTTAAAGGGGTTTCGTCCCCGAAACGATTAACATACCGTAAGTAAGGATAATAACGTTGCATCTCCTCTTTAGCTTCCCACGTTACATCAGAGCCCTTTCTATGCTCGCATTGAACAAATACTTGGTTCAATTCTTTACTTCTTATCCGTTTAACCTTGCGATCAAGAATCGCAATAGGCTTTTCCACATAATTGAGCTTTTTATCCACTACTAAGTCATCTAATGGCACGTAAGCACTTTCGTCCGCTAAGCATTTACGTAGATGTGACACATTGAACGTGTTGTGGATTCCACTCAACTCTTCTAGTAATTCCAGTTGATAAGCCACCTTACCAACTCGGGCTAGAATTTTGAATGGTCCGATATACCTAGGAATTAGCTTACCCCGCTTTCGGAAGCGGATAACACCCTTCTAAGGAGATACCTTTAGCAACACCATATCTCCCTTTTCAAACTCAATAGGTCTCCGCCTTTTGTCTGCATAGGAATTTTGCCTATCTTGGACTACCTTCAGGCGTGCCCTTATCATCTCAAGCTTTTCAAATGCTAATTTGACCACCTTCTTACTAGCAAGATCGCGTTGCCTTAGTTCACCCCCAACAAATGGGTGTTCAGCATTTCCTACCATATAGCATTTCATAAGGCGGCATCCCAATGCTAGCATGGTAGCTATTATTATACGAAAATTCAACGAGAGGGAGATAATTATCCCAACTCCCGCCAAAATCGATTGCACATGCCCGCAACATGTCTTCAAGTGTTTGGATGGTTCTCTCACTTTGTCCACCCCTCTGAGGATGGTATGCGGTACTAAGTAAAAATTTTATACCCAACCAGTCCTCAAATTCCCTCCAAAACTGATAGGTGAACCGGGTATCCCGGTTAGATACAATCGATACCGGTTCACCATGAAGTGATATAATCTTGTTGATGTACACATCCTCCATCCTTTCCGAGGAATAAGTCTCTCGGATTGGAATAAAATGAGCACTTTTTGTCAACCTATCAACAACCACCCAAATAGCATCAAAACTCTTGGGTGTTTTAGGCAGTTTGGTTAATAGATCCATAGTCACGTGCTCCCATTTCCATGTTGGAATTTCTAATTGTTGAAGCTTGCCATACGGCTTTTGGTGCTCCGCCTTGACTTGTAAACAAGTCAAACACTTTCCCATGTACTTGACTATGTCCCATTTCATACCGAGCCACCAATAATCTTGTTTCAAGTCGTGGTACATTTTTATCGCCCCTGGATGAATTGAGTATCGCGACTTATGGGCTTCATCGAGTAACATTTGCTTCATTCACAGGTGTTTGGAACCCAAATTCTCCCGAATCCGGTTTTAAGCCCACTTTCCTCATCCACCAAGTTTTTCACTTGGCCTATAATTCGTTCTTTCTTTTGATTTTCTTCTTTTATCACTTCAACTTGAGCTTCTTTGATCTTGGTGATTAAATCGCAAGTTACCACCAGTTTCATCGATCGCAACTTAATAGGAGTGTAATCCCCTTTTCGACTAAGGACATCCGCAACCACATTGGCCTTGCATGGGTGGTAATGGATTTTGCAATCATAGTCTTTTATGGTCTCAAGCCACCTTCGCTGCCTCATATTTAACTTTTTTTTTGCTCAAAGAAGTACTTGAGGCTTTTATGATTGGTGTAAATTATGCATTTCACCAGATAAAGATAGTGTTGCCATATTTTCAAGGCAAACACCACCACCGCCAACTCCGAATCATGAGTTGGTAAGGTTTGCTCATGCACTTATAATTGCCTCGAAGCATATGCGATTACCTTGCCCCATTGCATTGAAACACAACCAAGGCCCATTTTTTATGCATCTGAGTAGACTACCATATCTTCAGTTCCCTCTGGGAGGGTTAAAACCGGTGCACGTGGTGTGTTGTGGTGTATATATAAAATATAATAGTATTTTGTGACACCTTTAGCATTTAAAGCTTTTAAATTTATAAAACCTGATTTACTAACAACTACTATTTCACCACATCACGGGCAAGTGCACCCATCGTGGAGCAGTATAGTAGTGGTAAGTTGAATCGGGGCCGATCAAGGACACAATGGAAAGTGGGGATTTCAATACTTTATCTTTGTTAACGTCTAACCAAATCTATTTAGTATGAAAATATTTAAGTAGACTAAAATAAAAAGAAGAAAAGAAAATAAAGATAAAATAAGATGGTGTTTTTAGTTTTGTAAATTGAAGTTAGTATTACTTGGGATAACTTACCAGTGTTTAAGGAATGTTAAAAGATCATTTATACTCTTGCTTAAGATTGCTTACCAGCAGAAGACCAACCACCTTTCGGAATCTTAGGCTGATTCACCATCCAACTACCAATCGTCTGCGAGGAGTACAAATGTCGAGGGAAGGTGCTGCTAGTGAACAAATAAAGTGGTATAATGCCACTTACTTACGGGGTCCCTCAAACCGGTCAACTTACCGTACTCGACATGCCGTCATGAACCAGCAGGGGAACAACCCTGCGTGCCGGGTTATTTTATTATGAAAAATTATCTTTTTAAGGGACTAAGGTATGTTTCTTCAGCGCAGCGCTCTCGCGCATGCACGTCCGGCGTAACCAGAGCCAAATTCACAAACACGTACCAGCTCCGGCTTCCGTGAAGTGACAAAATATTACCAACCCCCATTCCCAACCAAATACTTTCAGCCCGCATTTGTGTGTTCAGTCGGGTTTGCTTACATAGACATAAGGACCTAAAACGTATCATGTAGCATGGGGCACGAGTCACCTTTCGGATCATGCATCATCCCCCAACCGGGTGTCACAGGTCCGGCCTTTGGAATTTCGACTCCCCACATGGTCTATGATACATAGAGCACGTTTGGTTCAGAAAATCAATAATACGCTTTCAATAAAAAAAGGTTTTCACAAAGTCATTAGACACACCTTAAACAAGCTTATAAAGCCATTAACCAACCCACCAAAGGTTTATTACTTCCCGAGTAAGTATAAGAGTTTAGCCAAACATGGGTTTAAATATTTGCTTAAGAGAAGAAGAAAGTTTCATCGATAAATACTTTGCAAAAACTACTTAAGTTATATTTGTTATAAACTTGACTTACAAAACATTAAAACGCCAAATGGCTCAAGAGAAAACAAACTAAACTAGAGAGTTGGGGGAGAGGAAAGAATTGAGCAAGGAGAAATGAAGATGGCTTCTCTATTTATTGACCAGCCGGAGCGGGCCTGGCCCGTGTCAAACTGGGCATGGGGCGTGTTGTGTCAGAGGGGCATGGGGTGTGCTTCATGGAACATGGGGTGTGATGTGTCAGAGGGTCATGGGGCGTGCTTCATGGAACATGGGGCATGCTGTGTCAAAGACTTCTGATGTTCTACAAGGTGGTCAGGGGCACGGGGCGTGCTTGGGTAGGCAGGGGTCGTGTCATGTCAGAAGTTCTGGGGCGTGCTTCATGGAACATGGGGCGTGCTGTGTCAGAGGCTTTCAGACCGATTTTTAAATTTGGCACGGCCCGTGCCATACTTGGCACGGGGCGTGTTAAACTTAATCTTGCCACTTTGACCCTAAAATATTCTTCCTCTTTGTCGAGATACTCGAAATTCACTATTTATGGACCCCGTAACTCATTTCCTAGCTCGAGATATGCCCCTGTTAAGTTTGATGCGGTTGCTGAGCAGACCACCGTCATCTAGAAGTTGTACATCGAGATGTGGTTGAGTCTTGGGGTTACCACTTTGTCTTGACTCGAGAGAAGGTCGTATGAGGGCATCATGTCCATCTTGCCAGGTCAGAGCTCGGTTCTTGGCATAAAATAACGAAGTCTTTTATATTTTCTTCAGTTTTGAGCGTTTCTGACTCCTTTGGTGATTTTCAACTGGATTACACTGGAAAACTAAAAAGGAAACAATATCATATTGTTTTGATAATAGTTAGTCAGATATAATCCAAAATGTGAGGAATATTCGATATAAAAATATGTATAATTTGGTGCACATCAAACATCCCCACACTTGAACTTTTGCTTGTCCTCAAGCAAAACTCTATAAATTAGGCTTGACACATCCCGAAAGTTTATCAATTCGTGCAATCAAGATTTCGGGCACTATAAACACCGTTCCTCCATTTATTTTCCAACTTGTCTTTCATTGAATTTTTTTTTTCATTTGTTGAAATATAAACAATTATGACAAGCCTACTTACAAGTTTTATTTTTACACAAACTTATATAACTCACAAGTGATCACTCAACTCTCGGGGTATTGATTTGTATATATTTAGGGTGAACACTCATACCAAGGTGAAAACAAGTAGATAGCATAGGCTTGACACGCAATCGAACCTCCACAGATCTCACCAGAAATCACATAATTATCATGAGGTCTTAAAAAGGGTAGGCTTGGGGTTAGGGTATGGATATTTTATTTGAAATGGGGTAAATAGCGGTCTTTTGAGATTTTCCGTTTTTGTGTGACTTTCATTTAAAGAATCTTTTAAGAGCTTTCCTGGATTGCTCTTGAGCGGTTTATCCCTTTATTCCATCATTTTCTGTTTCTTTTTTTCTTTTTTCTTTTCTCTTTTTTGTTTTTTTAACAAGGGAGTGCAAAATCCAGGGCCCGTCTTGGACTTTACACATTTTATTGAGTATGAGAAGAATAGTCACAATTGGGTCTTTGAAGTAAAAAAAAAAACGCTTTTTACTAAAATAAGGGGTGTAAAATAAAAATATGGGGGTTTGTAGGGTATTTTGCAAAGGGGGTTTATTTTTCAAATTAATTGGGATGAAGAAACGAAAAGGTTTAGACTCAAAGGGGTTTATTAGGGGAATATTTTGGGGGTAAGAAAGGAGATGAGGAGCAGAAAAGTGGAAATCCTAGGTGCCTCAATCCTTTAATTATGTGGCCTCTGATTTTGTCCATCTCGGGACGTATTACCGTGTCAAGTTCTACCTCTACGGAATTACGTGGGTTTCTCTCAGAATCAAAAAAGAAACGAGCATGTTTATAGGTGATCATGCTATATAGGCTCAAATCCTCACTGAAAATGGGGGAAGGGGAAAATATAAGTTGTATAAAAATAAACTTATTTTCTACTTGCCATAAAAGAAATATTTCAATTTTTGAAATTTCATTTTATTCAATTGGATTTAAGTCTTTGATAAATGGAGAAGTGACTTTTACGTACACGGTTTCTTGAAGAAAAAATGAATTTTCAAAAAAAATGAGCAGTATAGAGGCCATCTTTTCCATACGAGTTTTGTGTAAGGCTTGAATATGGACAAACAAAAACTCAAGACCTGCAGTATCCCGTCCCCACACTTAAATTGCACATTGCCCTTAATGTGCCAGCGCGTAAGCAAAAAGAGAAACAATGAAAAATAAATAGTGAAAGGGAAGGAGAAATTGGACATGGCGTCCCCACACTTACACTTTTTCGGGCGCCATGCTTTACTTCACATTCTCGTCCAGCAAGATTATAGATACCTTTACTTCCTTCATCCTGCTCAACACAGAAACCTACAAAAGAAATAAAAACATAATATCCTAATGTTGGAGGTTTTGGTTGTTTGTTGGTGCTTTTGTAGTAACAGAAGTGTTAATACAGATTTGCGTCGGGCGAACCAAGACTTCCAACTTATTTTTTGAAAAAGAAAAACATAACAGCTTGGTTTATTTACGGGTCCTGAGTTTGACCCGGTTTTTATTTCATCGTTTATAAGGTGGCTTTTCTTTGATCCATTTCCCACTCATTCCGGATAATTTTTTTCTTTCATTATCAGATGGGAAAAATCTGATAACAATTTCAAAATAAATTTTCAAAATTTGGAACGTACCGGGCCACCAAAATTTATACTTACCTGGAGATTTGACATTTGATTTATCTTTTTCTTCCTTTGATGGGTGTGCAGAAATGATCACATGCATCTTTGACTGTGGATACTTAAGGTGCTCGAGGAGCTCCTTGAGCTCAAGAGAAGGTGGTTCTTCAGTGGATGATCTATTAAGGGGCTCCTTCTCTCGATCAATGTCTTCAGCTGGATGGATGGGCTCCGAAGGGGTTCTTTCAGCAGACCGAGCCTCTTCCTTCAAGTTCTCCAGGGGGATTACTTCATCTTCTTCTGAGTGCCAAGGAGCATCGTATTTAGAGGGATCTTGGAGTGCTAGCTTTACCTCCATGGATAACTCATTGCCTCTGCGCTAGAGCGTACGGATCGGTGTGCTAGTTCGGCATCAATGTATAGTAAAGCAATAACAAAACGTGTAAATATCAAGTTCAATCTCTCATTCAATAACAAGGATTAGTTACAGAGAGAATCAGAACTATTACACCTTTGAACACACACACTTATCAAAACTCTGCTCACAAAAGACCAAGCTAACAACCAATATATAGGACAACCTGTTGTCCGAAGCTCCTGAGCTAGTCCGAACCCCAGGTTCGGCCTAGGTCTCGGCCAAAGTTCAGCCAAAGTTCGGCCATCAGGCCTTGGTTGAAATCTTGAAGTCTTCAAACGCTTAGTCTGGTACGCAGCATGTTGCTACACGAGGTATCAACTAACTCCCCCTTGGAAAATGTTGGACCATTCTTCATCAGCCTAGAACATCAGCAGCCTCATTTCCAGTCCAAATCAGCTCATGATTATGCCCGGCATAGATATTGAAAGCAAAGCAAATGCGTATCACCCTTTGAAACTGCAACGCCTGCTCCATATAGTCAGGATGATACAAGATCTTATTGTGATACAACACATCTATATCCGCCTTGGACAGATTGATCAGCCACATCGGATCATACACTTTCACAACCCTGTTTTCTTCTTTTAGCACAATCACAACTTCACTAGTCTTTTCATTGTAATACCACCACCTCAATTATTTAATGAAAATCCTAACTCCATCTTCATCAGAGGAATCTTTTTCATCAAAGCAGGCTTCTTCTTGAAAGTCAATATTATCAGCTTCTTCCCGGTCTTCTTATGAACCTTGGTTAAGGGCCTTCGTCTTTTTGGATTTCATTAAAAAATTGAAATCCTTCTTGACATTCTTTCTCAATAAGCTTCTTGAAGTGAAAACCCTTCCAATCAGTGCCATAGTTGCACAAAGGCTTTCGCGTCAGCTCTCGAACATCCCA
>JBCNJP010004483.1:0-20589 GCA_039602395.1 Deinandra increscens subsp. villosa
GTTTTCATCATCAAATCACCAAAAACACCTCAAAGCTCATTTTTAGTACAAAGTTAACCTAACTAGCATGAATCTTCATTATGGCTTGATTTCACACGTAAAGTTACAGACTTTATGATAGATCTAGCATTCCTAAGCATCATACTACAAGCATACACGATTTCATGAAGATCTAAGCATGCTTTTTAAGAAAACACATAGAGTATGCAAGAAAAGATGGTTTTGGAGACTCACGGTTCGATCTAGGATCCGAATGGGTGATGTCTCGAGGCTGAGATCACGGCGGCTCGTGGTGTTTCTCGGCTGACCAGAATTCAGGAGAGTGTGTGTGTGTTTTGGAGAAATGGTGTAAGTAAAATGAGAAGATTAGGGTTTTATAAAATATATAGGTCAGGAGCTAGTTTCGCTGGCAGTTTCGCTGGCCAAGCGAAACTGACTCTGGATACGTGTAAATCGAAAGTTTGGCTACCGATACCGAGCGAATCTACAGTTTCGCTCAGTAGTTTCGCTGGCAACCAAAAGGGGCCAGTTTACATTCTGAGCAAGATAAGCACAATCCATGAATTTGTCATGCTATTAATAATACTAAATCATGCGTTTACATCACGTTGCACATAATAGCAATAAATAAATAAATGAACACATAACACATATGGACGGGTTTGGTGATCAACCAAAGGTCGTGGACGTATTCGGCCTAGTTAAGCATTAGTTACCTAGTTAATACTTATAACGTAACTAACGGAGATTGTCTAACTGAAGTTAACCTTGGAATTCTCGGATGTCACACTAACTATTGCAAAGAAACAATGTTTTTGTCTTCTTTGTAGTTTTTCAGGGTTTACTAAGCCAAAATCACAAAAGGAACAAAAAATTCAAGAAAAACTGATCAAGCAGAAGAAAGCTGGTGATTTTGAGTTTAGCACGGCCCGTACCCACTTCAGCACGGCCTGTGCCCGATGCCAGCCTAGCCCGACAGAACCATGGAAGACACGCCCCATGCCTCTCAATCAAGCCTGTAACACATGGTCCATGCCAAACTAAGCACGCCCCATGCCTACCGAGACACGCCCCATGCTTTTGATGCTTGAAGATTTAAATATCACCGGCCTGACTCAGCACACCCCGTGCCGCTGAAGACACGCCCCGTGCCCTCTGTTTCACACGACCCGTGTCTAGTTTAGCACGGGTCGTGCCATTCAAAATATGCCTATAAAGAGGGCAGCTGGTTTCACTTCCAAATTGCTCAAATCTTCCCCCTCTCTTCCACTAGTTATACCATCTTTTCGGTTTTGAGTCATTTGTTTTAGTGTTCTTAAGTCTACTCGTCAAGGATTGTAAGAACTTCAACTTATGGTGATAATGAACTGTTATTTGTCTATTAATATTTCATTATCCATTAAGCAAATCTTAAGACTAACACTTGTTAGACTCAATCTTACAAGTGTTAGTCAAATTCTTACACTGATTTGGGAATAAACGAATCTTTGGTGGGTTAGTAAACTCTTTTTGTAAAATTGCTTTAAGGTGAACTAATAACTTTATAAAAAATCTTTTTATTGAAAGTTTATACTTATTTTCTGAACCAAACATGCTCTATGTATCACAGACCATTTGGAGAGTCGAAATCCCAAAGGCCGGACTTGTGACACCTGGTTGGGGACAATGCATGATCCAAAAGGTGACTCGCGCCCTATACTACATGATACGTTCGAGGTCCTTATGTCTATGTTGTCACACCCCAATCGACTGCGGAATACGTCGGGGCATGAAGATTGTCCAGAAGCTCACAACACTAAATTGTGTTGTGATAATCATAATACTTACCCATTTCATAGCAATTAAACAAACATAGAATCCAAGTCATAACATACGATATTCAAACACATAGCATAAACTAAGTATGAGAGTTCATTATTTAATTTGGTCTCTCTAAAGCCGATGCAATCCTATGGTGATGATATCCAAGTCAAACTGCATAACCTACAACATGTTATAAATAAAGTCAACTAAAATAGTTGGTGATAATTCATAGGTTTAGTGACAACGTTCAAAAGCATGCGTACAAGTTTAAATAAATGATTAATAATAAAAATTATAAGTTAACGTAATCCAACCCTTGACAATTAGGCTTTCAATCACAAGGCGTCACACGCGAGGCAGGCTAAGTGGGTTTATCAGGCCAATAGATCTATTATCGTAACCCCGACATGTTTAATGTTAATAATTACGTTCATCGTTCAATCGTTCATCGTTATCGTTAAATCGTTCATCGTTCATCATTCAATCAACCAATGAATACAATCATACAAGTTTCAAGCAATCATCGAACATAGAATACGCATGTGAAAATAATGTTTTGATAAATGATACATGTTGCACCCCAAAATGATTAAGTAAAAAGGGGCTAAGAAAACTCACATGATAGCGAAAGTTTCGAGAGCAAAACCGAAGAATAGCGGCGCGAAACAATCCCGGAGATCACCTTTACGATCGAACATGTTGGAGTAATCACCGATGTAACTTCCATGGTCTATCCATTTCGTCGTACCTGACTTGTATTCCATGATCCATTCAATAAGGAAGTTCATTTCATTTTATTTGGTGTTTCAACGCATATTTTACGATTATTTTAATTTATTTTGGTTTTTATTTCAATTCGGATTTCAATATTTCAAGCTTTCAATTTATTTATTTTAGACCGGGACTTGAGTATGCTATATACGTGTGGAATATGTGGGCAATACTAGTTACGCACGTAATTGAAACACAAATTATAGTTGTACAAAAGTTTTGGGTTAAAATTGTAAATATTAAAAGTTTGTGTCATTTATGTAATTTCGATAAACTTCGAAAATAATTTTATAAAAATAAATTTTATATTCTTAAATGATTCGTAATTAAAGCCATGAGAAAGACCGTGTTATAAACATAAATTGTGGGAATTAATTTGTGTCTAGTATGAGTTGTATTTAATTTAAAAAAAATAACAAATAAAGGAATGAGGGGCGCAGGGTTCGAACCTGCGACCTCCCATTCAAACTTAAGACAATTACCACTGAACCAATTCTGATTTCATTAATAACTGTCGAACTCAAATCTTATTATGTTGTAGTTAGAGCGTGAATTCCCATCCACCCTCCTTCCTCCACGCGATTCTTCTTCTTCCTTTTTTCTTTTTTTTTTCTTTTCGCGAACAGGCATTTAAATGCACCCAAATTAGTTTTGATTACCAATTAAATCTATAAATTGATTACATATTCATGTCCCAAATTTAATTCCGATTCTAATGACACCACAATCACTAAAAACCGTTTGCAATCAATGATTTTCACTCAAAACCTCCAAATTCTTAAAACCTACATTAAAGCCGATTTTAAAGCTCTCAATTGACCCATTCATGATCTCGTTCACTATAAATTGAGACCGTGAACCTGTTGTAGACCTACTCACGATCAAAAACCCTCTCCCAATTTCGATTTTCATTTGGGCAATCAAAAACCCCCAATTTCTAGGGCTCCAAACTTGTTCGTTCGATTCCGGGCTCAATTCTCCGTCAAATTGATCAAGTAAGTAGTCCATTCCACTTAGTTTTTCGTTATCTACAAAACCCCTTTGTTAATTTTAGGTTATATCCGAGTTATTTCATAGGCCATTTTTTTAGGGTTCTTCGTGATTTGGGGATTTTCATGAAAAAATATAAATTGTAACCTACTTTAATCTAAGCATCTTAACATCAATTACTTATAAACGATTGTTGCAATTAGAATATATTTACAATCATTTTGTCCATGTTATTACTTGTTATTATTTTCTAAATATACACATATTATACATATATATATATATATCACATGATAGGAAAAATTGGTCACTTGTATATTAACTATAAATCATGATGAAATTTATGATGGGTCCTAAGCCATTAGATCCTATTATAGAATTACTTTTATAATTAGAGTGTATTACATTACTTGGTGATAGTTATAATATTTTAACCGAAATACATTTCAACTTCGTATATTATATATTTTTTTATGAATCATTCATCCTCGTAATACTAATCAAGTCATAAACGTATTATACAAAACCTTGAGGATTCTTTAGACGATTATAATAGTATTAACATTATTATGTTGTTATTATTAATAATATTACCATTACTATTTAATGTTAATTAATATTATTATTACTAACATTATTATTAGACATTGATGTGTTATTCAAATAATTGTTGATTAATAGTTAATGCGACGACATTTATTATTATTAATATTATTATTATTAGCGTCATTATCATCATCATCATTATTATTATTATTATTATTATTATTATTATTATTATTATTATTATTATTATTATTATTATTATCGTCATTAATATTATTATTATTATTAACATCATCATTATTATTATTAATTAATATTATTATTATTATTATCATTATTATTATTAATATCATTATTATTAGTTAATGTTGTAACATAATTCAAACCCATTATATTAAGTATTCAAATAATTAAAGAATATTAAAACACATCTCATTTATGCCATAAGAAGTTACTAAACATTTATACACTATATAATTTTTGTCAAATAAATGACATTTCTCTAAACAAAACCCCAAATGCCCACGAACCCCTAGTCTCCTAGCCTCGTTATTCAACTAGGTCCCCTCGTTTTCCTTTAGGTTGACCTTCGGGACTACGACTACCATTCTCGCGTTATTTCGTGGAAACTCTTCAATCTATCAAGTGAATAATCCTTGCCCCTTTTTCGTGTTTTACATTCTGGGGTGCAACATGTATCCTATATCAATCTATTGATTTTCATGATTTTCATATAAAGCGATTGTAGACCATATGTGTGAATGTGTGTAGGATTTCATTCTAGCATAACTTGTCAATGTGTTGGGATTTCATGTTTTTCATAGTGTTTCATGTATTTCATATCGCATAAACATTAACGTAAGGCCTGGGGAATCAAAGATAGATCTATTGGTTGACAACCCACTCAACTTGACCGGTTCTGGCGTTGGGTGTTTGAGACCTATATCATATAGTCTAACCTTCGGGTTAGGGAATCCTTGTCATTAAGGGTTGTTTATGCATTATTTTCATGTTGTCATTTTATCTAGTATGTTTATATTTCATTTCATTCTATCATATGATACAATTCGCATGTTTTCATTTTATATATCATATTACATATTAAACATGTGATTACTCACCAACTTTGTAGTTGACCTTATCTTATGCATGTTGCAGGAAATAATAACATTTGACCCAAGTTGCTCCACTTAGGGATTTGGACCTAGCTAAATTCTTAATAAGACATTGTTGAAGCATTTATGTTATGTTTGAATTTCAATTTTATGTAAATGACCTTTGATCATTAATAATAGTGTTAATTAAATATTGTCATCTTAACTTAGTTGTCATGAGCTTTTGGGCAATCTAATCATGCCCCAACGTTTCCGCCGTCGGTTGGGGTGTGACAGATTGGTATCAGAGCCATGGCTATAGGGAATTAGGTTATTAGAAACGGAATGACCTAGACTATATGCCTTAGGTGTCCAAAACACGAAATCTCGTGTTATGCATGCTTGGTTTAGAGATTGCCCTTTTATGCTTACCTTGCTTTAGTTAGGACTTGCCTTACACTTATTCATACACTTCACACAATCTTCTAAACTCAAGCCTAGCACTTAGCACACATACATAAACGAAATCTTAAGGCTTCCTAGCCTTTTTCCTTAGTAATGGTACCTTACGTACCATTTTAGGGTCTTGTTTTGATTTTCAAATTCCGTCGGAGTTAGGTTCTTGGTAATGGACATGTAGTAACTGGAAGGGTGAAAGCACCGGTAGTTGGGGTCTCTGTCTAAGGTAAGTGTTGCGTATAAATTCGAACCTACCGTCGGACATGGACGCTTACCTGGGACGCCCTGATGAGAGTGTTGTAGCCTATTAGGCCAAAGCATGTCATAAAAACATTGCTAGGAACCATATTAACTCTGATTAGTCATAGGTGGTAGTTTCCCAATCAGGAAATGAGAACCATTCCATACGTTTTAAACAAGTCAAAGTGATTTCGTGATTATATGCAAATTTTATTTTTGATTCCCAAGTTATGACATTCCAATGCTTCACAATTCCATAATATTTCACAATTTATGACACTCAACTATTATGATATTTCTTATAATTCCATGATTTATATGACGTCATTATTTCACTATGTGGTTTTTGTCTCCCATTATTTACAATGTATACCCTCGAATTTATCAATTGATCATTCCACGTTTTCATTGTCTCATAAATCTCCCCCTTCTCATTTCAGCATGTCTGCTCCTCGCAATGGTACTGGTCGTCGAAGCTCTGGCGCTAAGTTGGCTGCCAAATCGCCAAGCAAATGGCGGCAGTCATCCCGAACATGATGGTGCAAATCCAACAGAACCTTGGTGCCACCCCCGTCACCCCTGCCAACCAAGTTGCTGCTCCTCCCACTTGCAACTTCAAATATTTCAATTCCTGCAGCCCGCCCAAGTTCTCTGGCTCTGAGGGCGCCACTGGCCTACTACAGTGGTTTGAAGGTATCGAAAACACTTTCATCAACAGCGATTGTCCCGAAAACCTCAAGGTGCGTCATGCCACCAGTGTCTTCTAGAAAAGGGCACTTACCTGGTGGAATGGGGAGAAACACGCCCGTGGGATAGATGTTGCAATGGCTTTGCCCTGGATTGAGCTGAAGGATCTAATGAAGAAGAAGTTTTGTCCCGCAAGTGAGCTTCGTGAGCTTGCAAATGAATTCTGGGTCCTCAAGCAGGACAGCGGTGAAAACCAGGCTTATAATGACCGCTTCGATGACCTTGCTGAATTGGTCCCTCACCTTGTCACTCCTGTGTCTGTGGCTATTGAAAAGTACATCAAGGGTTTGCCCATGCAGATCCAAGACACTGTTTAGGGACGTGACCCCAAGACTCTTCTGGAAGCCAAACAACTTGCTGCTACCTTAACTGACAATCATGTCAAGAATGGAACTTTGACTCGTAAGGGTGCCAAGAAAAACTCTGAAAAGACTTCCGACAAGGCTACAACTGAACCAACCAAGGAGGTTAAGGCCGAGTCTTCTAAGTCTAACAAGAAGAAGAGGAAGTCTGGTAGCCAAAACTTCGCAGTGACAACAACCCATGCCGTCCCTGCGGTGCCCATTAACCAATTTGCTTCATTCCCTCCAGACAAGAAGCCTTACACCGGGACTTTCCCGTTGTGCAACACATGTCAACGCCATCACCCTGCAAGCTCTTCTTGTAGGAAATGCTTCAACTGTGGTCGTTTTGGTCATTTTGCTAACACCTGCCAGTTTCCAGCTCAAGCACAGCCAATCAATGCTCAGCCTGCAAATGTTCAGCCTACTAATGCCCAACTTATCAATCAACCTGTCATCCAGCCCATGGTTCATCCTGCTGCTATTATGCCTAGAGCTCATGCTTGCTATAATTGTGGAAATCATAGCCATCTCCGCAATGCATGCCCTTACTTGGCTAATGCCAATGGTCCTGCCAACAATGCCAACCGTGGGGCTCCTCCTGCGAGAACCCAAGGTGCTCGTGGTCGTACCTTCAACATCAACACCAACCAAGCCCAGGTCAATCCTGAAGTGGTGAACGGTACGTTGCTCATTAATAATCATTAAGCCTCTGTATAATTTGATACGGGTGCAGATAGGAGTTTTGTGTCCTTAGATTTTGAGCCTTTTCTTGCTCATGCCCGTTCTGGTCTCGACGTCCCAATATCAGTTGAAGTAGCTGATGGAGAATCTATCTCGATCAACTCTATCATTCGTGATTGCGCGATTCATTTTCATGAGCACTCGTTTCCCATCGACTTGATTCCAATGCATCTTGGTAGCTTCGATATCATAGTAGGCATGGATTGGTTGTCTCGTCACCGTGCTGAAGTCCTTTGCTTTGAAAAGACTATTCATATTCCTCGGCCTGATGGCCAAATTCTGGTAATCTACGGCGATAAACCCTCATGCGGGCTTAGACTTATGTCTTGCACCCAAGCCCGAAAGCACCTACGCAAGGAGTGTGCGGCCTTCTTGGCCCATATCATGGAAGTTCGACCCAAAGAAAAGGGAGTCCAAGACATCCCAGTCGTTAGGGAGTTCCCTGAAGTATTCCCTGAATATATATCGGGTCTTCCTCCCGTTCGCCAAGTGGACTTCCGTATCGACCTTATACCAGGCGCTACTCCTGTTGCGAAGTCACCTTATCGCCTCGCCCCATCTGAGATGCAAGAGCTTTCTAAACAACTTCAGGAGCTTTCTGACTAGGGCTTTATCCGCCCCAGTTCATCGCCTTGGGGAGCACCCGTCCTTTTCGTAAAAAAGAAGGATGGTTCTTTCTGTATGTGCATCGACTATCGTGAACTTAACAAGCTCACTATCAAAAATCGTTATCCTCTTCGTCGTATCGACGATCTGTTTGATCAACTTCAAGGTGCTACTTGTTTCTCAAAGATTGACCTTCGTTCTGGGTATCATCAGTTGCGTGTTTCCGAGGATGACATTCCCAAGACCGCCTTCCGCACGAGGTATGGTCATTTTGAGTTCACTGTTATGCCGTTCGGGTTGACAAACGCGCCTACTGTATTCATGGATCTCATGAACCGTGTTTGTAAGCCCTATCTTGATAAATTTGTTATTGTTTTCATCGATGACATCCTTATCTATTCGAAGTCAAAATCCGAGCACGAGAATCACCTGCGTTTAGTCTTGGAGCTCCTAAAGAAGGAACAACTGTATGCCAAATTCTCCAAATGTGAATTTTGGCTTAAGGAGGTTCAGTTTCTGGGGCACATCGTAAGCGACAAGGGTATCCACGTGGATCCTGCCAAAATTCACGCGGTCAAAAGTTGGAGTACCCCTACTACTCCGACCGAAATCCGTTCATTCCTTGGTCTTGCGGGTTACTATCGACGATTCATCCCCAACTTCTCGAGGATCGCACTACCACTCACTGCCTTGACCCATAAAGGCAAACCCTTTTGAGTGGGGTCCTGAGCAAGAGAAAGCATTTTTAACCCTTAAACAAAAATTGTGCAACGCACCTGTTCTTACCCTTCCGGATGGCAACGATGACTTTGTTGTTTATTGTGATGCATCCAATCAGGGTCTTGGTTGTGTTCTCATGCAGCGTGGGAAAGTGATTGCCTATGCATCCAGACAACTCAAGGTGCACGAAAAGAAATACACAACACACGACCTTGAGCTTGGTGCGGTCGTCTTTGCCTTGAAAATTTGGCGGCACTATTTGTATGGCACCGAATGCGTAGTTTTTACCGATCACAAAAGCCTCCAACATATCCTGAACCAGAAGGAGCTCAACATGCGTCAGCGACGCTGGGTCGAGCTTCTCAATAATTACGATTGTGAGATTTGCTACCACCCTGGCAAAGCAAATGTCGTTGCCGATGCTCTCAGTCGTCGAGCCTATGCAAACGTTATCGTGTTCCAAATCACTCGTTCCGATCTTCACAATCGTATTTTTAAGGCTCAACGTATTTCCGTGACCGAAGGGAACATGTACGAAGAAATGCTGTGTGGTGCCGAACTCCAATTGGAAACCAAGCCTAACGGACTCCTTTATTTCATGAATCGCCTTTGGATTCCCGATCGCGATGACCTCCGTGCTTTCATCATGAACGAGGCTCATAAGTCTCGATATTCTATACACCCTGGTGCTGACAAAATGTACCAAGACCTCCGTCGTCAATACTGGTGGCCTGGCATGAAGAAAAACATAGCTCTCTTTGTGGCTAAGTGCCTCACCTGTTCTAAGGTCAAGGTTGAACATCAACGCCCTTCGGGTCTTCTAGAACAACCTGAGATCCCGGTCTGGAAGTGGGATAATATCGCGATGGACTTCATCACGAAACTTCCACGCACTTCTAGTGGCTATGATAGCATTTGGGTAATCATTGATCGTTTGACAAAATCATCTCATTTCATTCCCATTCGCGAAGACTACAAAGTCGAGAAGCTGGCTCGAATCTATATCAAGGAAATCGTGAGTCTTCATGGTGTCCTATTAAGTATCATCTCTGATCGTGACGGTCGTTTCATTTCTCGGTTCTGGAAAACCTTGCAATCTGTCCTGGGTACTCGTTTGGACCTCAGTACCGCTTATCATCCTCAAACTGATGGGCAGTCTGAGCGTACCATTCAAACACTCAAAGACATGCTTCGCGCTTGCGTAATCGACTTCGGTGGCAATTGGGATACTCATTTACCATTGATTGAGTTTTCATATAACAATAGCTACCACTCTAGTATCGGCATGGCTCCATTTGAAGCACTATATGGTCGCAAGTGTCGCTCTCCAATTTGTTGGAGCGAGGTTGGTGAAGCTCAGATCACCGGTCCCGAGCTGATCCAGGAGACGACAGATAAGATCTCTCAAAACCGTGATCATCTTTTAGCCGCTCGTAGTAGACAAAAGAGTTATGCGGACAAGCGTCGAAAACCCCTCGAGTTTCAAGTTGGTGATTTGGTACTCCTCAAGGTATCACCTTGGAAAGGAGTTATACGTTTCGGGAAAAAGGGTAAGTTGGCTCCTCGTTATGTGGGTCCCTTCAAGATACTTGAAAGAGTTGGGAAGGTTGCCTACAGACTTGAACTACCCCAAGAACTTGAAAATGTTCATCCAACGTTTCATGTGTCCAATCTTCGCAAGTGCCTGGCTAACGAAGACCTCCACATTCCATTGGACGAAGTGCGCATCGATGAAACAATGCACTTTGTTGAGAAACCAGTGGAAATTATGGACCGAGAAGTCAAACAACTCAAGCGTAGTCGTATTCCAATTGTCAAGGTCCGTTGGGAGTCTAAGCGAGGACCAGAGTTCACCTGGGAACGCGAAGACCAAATGAAAACCCCTCATTTATTCGGGTAGTCTTCTCAAGGGTAATTTCGGGATGAAATTTCCTAAAGTAGGGGAGACTGTAACATCCATGGTCTATCCATTTCGTCGTACCCGACTTGTATTCCATGATCCATTCAATAAGGAAGTTCATTTCATTTTATTTGGTGTTTTCAACGCATAATTTACGATTATTTTAATTTATTTTGTTTTTATTTCAATTCGGATTTCAATATTTTTAAGCTTTCAATTTATTTATTTTGGACCGGGACTTGAGTATACTATATACGTGTGGAATATGTGGGCAATACTAGTTACGCACGTAATTGAAACACAAATTATAGTTGTACAAAAGTTTTGGGTTAAAATTGTAAATATTAAAAGTTTGTGTCATTTATGTAATTTCGATAAACTTCGAAAATAATTTTATAAAAATAAATTTTATATTCTTAAATGATTCGTAATTAAAGCCATGAGAAAGACCGTGTTATAAACATAAATTGTGGGAATTAATTTGTGTCTTGTATGAGTTGTATTAATTTAATTTAAAAAAAAATAAAGAATAAAGGAATGAGGGGCGCAAGGTTCGAACCTGCGACCTCCCAATCAAACTTAAGACAATTACCACTGGACCAATTCTGATTTCATTAATAACTGTCGAACTCAAATCTTATTATGTTGTAGTTAGAGCGTAAATTCCCATCCACCCTCCTTCCTCCACGCGATTCTTCTTCTTCCTTTTTTTTTCTTTTTTTTCTTTTCGCGAACAGGCATTTAAATGCACCCAAATCAGTTTTGATTACCAATTAAATCTATTAATTGATTACATATTCATGTCCCAAATTTAATTCCGATTCTAATGACACCACAATCACTAAAAACCGTTTGCAATCAATGATTTTCACTCAAAACCTCCAAATTCTTAAAACCTCCATTAAAGCCGATTTTAAAGCTCTCAATTGACCCATTCATGATCTCGTTCATTATAAATTGAGACCGTGAACCTGTTGTAGACCTACTCACGATCAAAAACCCTCTCCCAATTTCGATTTTCATTTGGGCAATCAAAAACCCCCAATTTCTAGGGCTCCAAACTTGTTCGTTCGATTCCGGGCTCAATTCTCCGTCAAATTGATCAAGTAAGTAGTCCATTCCACTTAGTTTTTCGTTATCTACAAAACCCCTTTGTTAGTTTTAGGTTATATCGAGTTATTTCATAGGCCATTTTTTTAGGGTTCTTCGTGATTTGGGGATTTTCATGAAAAAATATAAATTGTAACCTACTTTAATCTAAGCATCTTAGCATCAATTACTTATAAACGATTGTTGCAATTAGAATATATTTACAATCATTTTGTCAATGTTATTACTTGTTATTATTTTCTAAATATACACATATTATACATATATATATATATATATATATCACATGATAGGAAAAATTGGTCACTTGTATATTAACTATAAATCATGATGAAATTTATGATGGGTCCTAAGCCATTAGATCCTATTATAGAATTACTTTTATAATTAACGTGTATTACATTACTTGGTGATAGTTATAATATTTTAACCGAAATACATTTCAACTTCGTATATTATATATTTTTTTATGAATCATTCATCCTCGTAATACTAATCAAGTCATAAACGTATTATACAAAACCTTGAGGATTCTTTAGACGATTATAATAGTATTAGTATTATTATGTTGTTATTATTAATAATATTACCATTACTATTTAATGTTAATTAATATTATTATTACTAACATTATTATTAGACATTGATGTGTTATTCAAATAATTGTTGATTAATAGTTAATGCGACGACATTTATTATTATTAATATTATTATTATTAGCGTCATTATCATTATCATTATTATTATTATTATTATTATTATTATTATTATTATTATTATTATTATTATTATTATTATTATTATTATTATTATCGTCATTAGTATTATTATTATTATTAACATCATCATTATTATTATTTATTATTATTATTATTATTATTATTATTATTATTATTATTATTATTATTATTATTATTATTATTATTATTATTATTATTATTATTAGTTAATGTTGTAACATAATTCAAATCCATTATATTAAGTATTCAAATAATTAAAGAATATTAAAACACATCTCATTTATGGCATAAGAAGTTACTAAACATTTATACACTATATAATTTTTGTCAAATAAATGACATTTCTCTAAACAAAACCCCAAATGCCCACGAACCCCTAGTCTCCTAGCCTCGTTATTCAACTAGGTCCCCTCGTTTTCCTTTAGGTTGACCTTCGGGACTACGACTACCATTCTCGCGTTATTTCGTGGAAACTCTTCAATCTATCAAGTGAGTAATCCTTGCCCCTTTTTCGTGTTTTACATTCTGGGGTGCAACATGTATCTTATATCAATCTATTGATTTTCATGATTTTCATATAATGCGATTGTAGACCATATGTGTGAATGTGTGTAGGATTTCACTCTAGCATAACTTGTCAATGTGTTGGGATTTCATGTTTTTCATAGTGTTTCATGTATTTCATATCGCATAAACATTAACGTAAGGCCTGGGGAATCAAAGATAGATCTATTGGTTGACAACCCACTCAACTTGACCGGTTCTGGAGTTGGGTGTTTGAGACCTATTTCATATAGTCTAACCTTCGGGTTAGGGAATCCTTGTCATTAAGGGTTGTTTATGCATTATTTTCATGTTGTCATTTTATCTAGTATGTTTATCTTTCATTTCATTCTATCATATGATACAATTCGCATGTTTTCATTTATATATCATATTACATATTAAACATGTGATTACTCACCAACTTTGTAGTTGACCTTATCTTATGCATGTTGCAGGAAATAATAACATTTGATCCAAGTTGCTCCACTTAGGGATTTGGACCTAGCTAAATTCTTAATAAGACATTGTTGAAGCATTTATGTTATGTTTGAATTTCAATTTTATGTAAAGACCTTTGATCATTAATAATAGTGTTAATTAAATATTGTCATCTTAACTTAGTTGTCATGAGCTTTTGGGCAATCTAATCATGCCCCGACGTTTCCGCCGTCGATTGGGGTGTGACAACCGACAAATAAATATATAAATAAATAAATAAATAGATAAGTATTCGAACGAATAACGTGTGACTCATCGTGAAATGATGGACTCGATCGGATACGCGACTCGTTGGTGATTTACTTAAGTAATAATATGAGAATTTAAATAATCAAGTGGTCAAGCTTAAATCTAGGTCAAGCATTTAGCAAATAATTATTTATTAACTAAGATCCTTACGACGTCTCAAAACTTGATTATTTTCTATAAAATCAACCGAACCACATTTAGTTTCAAAAATTAATTCTAGATCCCTCTAAGCATATAGAAGCACCAAATAAAATCTCAGGTCATAATTCCAACGTTAACCCAACGATTCACTCAAAAAGAATTAAATTTAATTTCGATAATTTTAGTAAATTTAATCTAAATAAATAATCAACCAAGGTTTCATTCTAGACATGACCTATCCCTAGATCTAGGTCCAAAATCATGTTCCATACAAGAATCAATACACAAGTTTAGCATTATCATCATCTAATCAAGATCTAAATAAGGTATATTCATGAAAAATAGAGAAAAATACCCAAAAATCATATCTTTTTCCCATAAAACCCTAGATCTATAATTATGATGGTGATTACTTCATCTGAAACCCTAGATCTATAGTTAAAATGATGTCCATATCAAGATCCAACAAAGATGATTATGAAAACTTAGATCTATGAAGATCAATGAGAGTAAAATAAGAAAAGGTAGAGCTTTTTATATAAAAATCAAGTTTTTACCTTAAAAACAATAGATCTATCAAGCATGATGTTTTCCCAAGACAAAACATGAATAAAAATTAAGTATTTTTCAGCCCCAAACTAGATTTAAAAAGATCTAACATGATTTTAACAAATAATGTCATTTAAAGTTTATAAAAATCAATACAAATCCATTCTTTTTGTTCAAAATCATTAGATATAGGCTTAGAATGCAAGATCTAGGTTTAGAAATGCATAAGGTTGGATCTTGATGATGGGGGATGAAGGATTCAAGAAGATAGAGGTTGGGTTTGATGTATCTAACCTTTTTGATCAAAATCCGACACTCTTTGATGTTCGAAATCACCAATCTTTACTCAAAAATCTTCAAGGAACTTGATCTAAGATAACTACAACCGTTCTAGGGTTTTAAGAGTGATTAGGGATGAAAGCATGGTGGCTAAATGGAGAAAAATAGCTTAAATAACCAAATCTTGGGTTTTGGCCCGTGTGGACCACATGCGGACCGCGAGAGATGAGCATGGTCAGACGCGCGGTCCTCGTACCCTCCTGACCGTGCTTCCTCTTGATGGTCCACCGTTTTCACGATAATTTCTTCGTTTTAAAAATTTTCGGGCCTTGTTTTTTTTCAAATTTCCCATTTAACCTTCCCAACATTCTTAAACATTTAATCTACTCAAAATGAATATAAAATATGTCCCATAATGATTATCGGTTGATAAGATATCATAAAAAGTGTATCTTTGGTCGGTTTTGTCGTTTTTTCTCGTTTTTAAGCAATTCATCAACATTTTGCGATCCGATCAAGTGTGTGATGACTGATGACATGATAAATGATCATATGACTCATAAAGTTTATAAAATTGATACACAAAACACAAAATGTGATCTCCCGGTTAAAATCAAAGTCGCACGGGATTTACCGAACTTTCACCGTTTCCGTTCTAGACCTTGAATTCACACCAACCTTCACTTGTATTTACTTGTGTGTGTAACTACTATAACACACAAGGGTCATACACGTTTAGATTTCTCAAATTCCCGATTGAACGTAATCCAGCGACGTGTCCACGTAAAATCCGAATTAAAGGCAAATCGAACATCAAATCGATCCACAAACATGATAATGGATCCAATAACATGAAATTAGGTTAATAAACATCAAAATCGATCAATACCCATAAATTCGATTATCAATTAACCAGATCGAGTTACAATACGGATAAAAATTAGACAATCGGAAAACCCGAAATGTTACAGTCTCCTCTACTTTAGGAAATTTCGTCCCGAAATTAAAATCAAGAAGACTGAACGAATAACTGAGGGTATTTGGCTTTCATATGGTCCTTACGCTCCCAAATGAACTCTGGTCCATGTTTAGACTCCCAACGAACCTTGACGATCGGGATCCGACTGCGCTTGAGTTGTTTGATTTCTCGATCCATAATCTCAACCGGTTTCTCAACGAAATGCATAGACTTGTCGATCTGAATATCCTCAAGCGGAACATGAAGGTTGTCATCAGCCAGACACTTTCGAAGATTCGACACATGATATGTAGGATGGACATTAGCTAGCTCAGGAGAAAGATCAAGTCGATAAGCTACTCTACCAATCTTCTTAAGAATTTTGAGCGGGCTAACATATCGAGGTGCTAGTTTTCCCTTCTTTCCAAACCGAACGACGCCTTTCCAAGGTGATACTTTTAAGAGGACAAGGTCTCCTTCTTTGAACTCAAGGGGATTTCGTCGTCTATCAGCATAACTTTTCTGACGGCTCCTAGCAGCGAGCAAATGATCACGAATTTGAGAGATTTTGTCAGTAGTCTCCTGAATCAGTTCGGGACCGTTGATTTGAGTGTCACCGACCTCGCTCCAACATAGAGGTGACCGAAACTTTCGACCATAGAGAGCCTCGAACGGGGCCATACCAATGCTAGAATGATAGCAGTTATTATAAGAGAACTCGATCAATGGTAAAAGAGTATCCCAACTGCCACCGAAATCGATGACACAAGCGTGAAGCATATCCTCGAGAGTCTGAATAGTGTGCTCAGACTGACCATCAGTCTGTGGGTGATAGGCAGTGCTGAGATTCAAACAAGTTCCCAAGGCGGATTGAAGAGATTGCCAAAAATGTGAGGTAAAACGTCTATCACGATCAGAAATGATAGTCAAAGGAGTGCCATGGCGTTTAACTATCTCGTTCACATATAGTTTACCCAACTTATCATCCTTATCTTTCTCATTGATAGTAAGGAAATGAGCAGACTTGGTCAAATGATTGACAATGACCCAAATGCTAACGTGACCTCTAGGAGTTTTTGGAAGTGCCGTGACGAAGTCCATCGAAATGTCCTCCCACTTCCAAACTGGGATTCTCGGCTGCTCGAGCAATCCGGAGGGTCGCTGGTGCTCGGCCTTGACTTTTAAGCAAGTCAGACACTTTGCCACATAGATTGCAATGTCTTTCTTCATACCAGGCCACCAATAAATCTTTCAAAGATTAAGATACATCTTATCCGAACCAGAATGAACAGAATAGCGAGATTTATGAGCCTCGTCCATGATAAACGCTCGTAGATCGTCTCGACCGGGAATCCAGAGACGATCCAAGAAATAGAGAAGACCATCTGACTTGGTCACAAATTGAAGTTCAGGGCCACCTGATAACTCATTATGCAGATTACCTTCATTGACCGATGTACGTTGAGCTTCAAGAATACGAGCTTTAAGATTGGTCATATGATGAGAGCTCTGAAAGAGGATAAGTTTGGCATGTTCTTTTCGACTCAAGGCATCGGCCACGCCATTCTCTTTACCAGGATGGTAACGAATCTCGCAATCATAGTCGTTTAAGATCTCGACCCAACGACGCTGGCGCATATTAAGAACCCTCTGATTGAAAATATGCTGAAGGCTTTTGTGATCGGTAAAGACCACACACTCGGTACCGTATAGGTAATGCCTCCAGAGTTTTAGGGCAAAAACGACCACACCAAGCTCAAGATCATGCGTCGTGTAATTTTTCTCGTGCTTCTTAAGCTGCCTCGATCCATAAGCGATTACCTTCCCTTTTTGCATGAGAACGCAACCGAGGCCTTGATGAGAAGCATCATAATAGACCACAAAATCATCTGTCCCATTAGGAAGAGTTATGATAGGGGCTTCACACAACATTTGCTTAAGTGTCTGAAATGCGCTTTCCTGAGCGGGACCCCACTCGAAGGGCTGACTTTTTTGAGTCAAGGCTGTAAGAGGCACGACGATGCGAGACAAATTAGTAATAAAGCGCCGATAATAGCCCGCTAACAAATTTATCAAGATAGGGTTTACAAACACGATTCATGTGGTCCATGAATATAGTAGGAGCGTTTGTCAACCCGAAAGGCATAACAATGAACTCAAATGGCCGTAACGAGTGCGAAAGGCGGTTTTGTGAACATCCTCCTCCGCGACTCGAAGCTGATGATAACCGGAACTAAGATCGATTTTTGAAAAACAAGTGGCTCCCTGAAGCTGATCGAAGAGGTCATCAATACGAGGCAACGAATAATGGTTTTTAATGGTGAGTTTGTTAAGCTCACGATAATCGAGGCACATACAAAGAGAACCATTCTTCTTCTTGACAAACAGAATGGGTGCTCCCCATGGTGAGGAACTCGGTAAAATGAAACCCTTGTCGGAAAGCTCTTGGAGTTTGTTTAGCCAACTCTTACATTTATGAGGGTGTGAGGTAATATGGCGACTTAGCTACCGGAGTAGCTCCTGGAACAAGGTTGATACGGAAGTCAACTTGGCGAATGGGAGGAAGACCCGTAATGTCATCGGGAAAAACTTCCGGAAAGTCTCTCATGATCGGGATATCTTCGATTCCCCTTTCTTTTTCTCGGACCTCCATAACATGCGCCAGAATAGCTGGATACTCCTTGCGTAAGTACTTATGGGCCTTTGTACAAGACATAAGCTTGAGCCCACAGGATGGTTTATCGCCATGAATAATCACGAATTATCAGAAACTTGCCATCCGGACGAGGAATGCTGATGCATAACATCTTGTTTATGATTTTTGATGAATAAATCCCTCATTTATATCATATTTTAGTTATGTTTTGGTTGGAATTGATATATTAATTGATACATATGTGAATTTTAGGAGTTGGCTGCGGTCGTGTATTCACTTTGGTTGGAAACTAGGCATTTTGGAGTTGGATTGGCATCCGGAGGTGAAGATAGAAGAAAATAGAGATTTTTGTTATTCTGATGGACATGCTGGCCATCTGCCTTTTTCTTATGTTCTTCAGATGGGCCGCATGGTCTGGTCAAAGCTGCAGTCAACAGGGCCATGCAGGCAGCATGCCTGCTACACATACACGCAAATGGCCCGCATCGATCGCCAGTTACGAAAAACCCTTGAAAACCCCTAAAAAAAGATTGGAGGCCATTTTTCTCCAAACAGACTCCCCCATTTCGACTAGTTTACATATTTTGAGATTAAGGCCAAAGGATCAAGGATTTTGGAAGGAAAAGCTTGGAAAACTGAAGATTTCAGTTTGGGTTTCATCATTCTTCCTTAATTTCTTCCTAGATCTTGTTTGTTTTGACATGTTTACATCAGATCTGAGTTGCTTCATGTTTATATTCATGATGTTAGGCTAGATTTCCTTTTATCACTTGGATTTGATGATTCTAAGCATGTTTTGACTTTTCGGTTTGACTTTTCATTATGACTTAATGAAATTGCCTATTAATTCTGAATTGGATGCTTTGAATGATCATATATGCATTGTTAGCTTCTATTTAAATCATATGATGTGGGTAATTTGATATGGATTGAAGAACTTCAACCATATTGTTAAATTCCTCATTGTTAATCTTGCACTTTTATACTTTAGGTTAATGCATGATCCGATGACCATCTACATGATTGTATGATTCAGATTTGGGGCTAATCTTGGATGTATTGGTGTTGAAATTGAGTTGACCTATTCGTTTTGCACATTAGGTGGTTGCTAGATATTGATTGGTTGGTTAGAACGCTTATGTCCGTAAGGTTTTGACTTGTCACTTTGTGTTTAGCATTGCCTAAGTTTTTAGGGTTTTGATTCAGATTTATTCACGTTATAGGGCCTACTTAGGAAGACATTCCTTGTGTGATCCCTGTTTCGTGTGTGTTTGGTTAGCTTTGACCGAAGCAACTAGGCAATTAGGCAGTTTCATTAAGTTTTCTACCTGGACTTTTATTTGGGATTACCTTGGTAACTAGGATGTGTCTATAGTCTAGGTTGCCTTGGTAGTTATCATTTGCGGGATAGTTGTCATATTGATTAGTCAGATTGGAGGCCAAAGTCATGCTTAGAGGATTCTTATCCGAGTGATATCCGTCTCATTACTGATTTTCATTCTTAGATTCTGTTGTTTTGTTCCTTAGTTATTTCTCGTTACTTACTCATCTGTATCTTTGTTTTTCTCAAAACCATTTAGGTTAACTATTAGCAAAGTTTGAATATAAAGAGCCCGCATTGCGTCCTTGGATTTGACATCTAGGTATTTACCGATACTATTCTGCATACGATGGGTACACTGCCCTACATGTGTGTTTAGTCACTCGGGATTTTCCCTTTTTGACTTGACCGATTTTTGATAGACACTTTAGCACACGTCAAGTTTTTGGCGCTGTTACCGGGGATCGAGAATATGATTCTCGCACCTTAAGGAGGGCCCATCACCTGGATACTGATGGGAGCCATTTCTGACCCTCCGGAGGGTGCCGTTGGAGCTTCGGACGACGAGCAGCCCGCATCGG
>JBCNJP010004485.1:0-60916 GCA_039602395.1 Deinandra increscens subsp. villosa
ACCAAACAAATCCATATGTAAAATCAGTTGTAACCAAAGCATCTAGTTGGCTCATTGAAACTGACTGAGGGTGAGTGATATTGAGAAGAATTAGAGATCTGTTGAAAATCAGTTGTAACCAAAGCAGTGGTTTGCAACTGTGGTGATGCCTCAGGAAAGTTCTTTTGCTTAAGATTAAGCTCCATTTCATAAGCACTAAGGACTCCATGGAGTTCACTTAGTTTAAGCTTTTTGAGGTCCTTGCACTCCCTAATGCTTACTGTGTAAACAGTCCACATTGGAGGTAAGGATCTCAGGAACTTCCTGTTAGCATCAGCCTGTTCTATTGTTACTTCTACCTTTTGCAATTCATCAAGAAGTGAAACAAATCTAAGATACTGGTTGGTCATAGATTCACCAGTTTTGTAAGTGAAGTTTTCATATCTTTGTTTCAAAACATCCTTTTTGTTTTCCTTAACCTCACTAGACCCTTCATACATTTCACTGAGAGCATTCCACAAGCCATTTGCTGTCTTATACCCTTTAAACCCTACCAGTATAGAGTTGGGTAATGCAGCCTGGAGTGTCCAGTAGGCCTTGTGATCATATTCAAGCTCATTATAATCAGCTTCAACATATTTGTCTAGTGGTTTTGGTATTTGCACTTCGGCATCATCAGCAGATTGAACAGTTGGACTATAAGGACCTACAGTCAACCTGTTCCAAATGCGTCTGTCTAGGCTTCTAACAAAACCTTCCATCCTGAGTTTCCAAGTATCAAAGTCATCAGGAGTGAAAATTGGTGGTTTGTTAGAGCTACCATTTAGTGAACCAAGAGTTAAGTCAGTCATTGTGAAAAACAGTTTGTAAAACAGAAAAAGCTTGTAAAAACTCAAGTGAGCAAGTAAAGTATCAACTTTGAAGCACTAGAAGTCTTCAAAGTGTAGAGCCAACGCTCTGATACCACTTGTAGGATCGTTGATTACTCAGAGAAATAATCAGAACAAGAACTCTTTACATGCAGATCACAACCATGCGGAATGAAGTTGTATCATACTTGTTTTTACTTAAGCTTTGTTTTACTTATACTTGTAGTTTGATTGTATTGATTGCATAAACTAGTGAACACAAGATAATAAATTTCTCGGTACTATTTGCATTAACTCAAGTTCAAACTGTTACAAGTGTAAGCACTGAAACGGGTTACAATCTGGTACTTGTGAATGAACTAGCTAACAACTATAAATAGTACTAAGGAGATCAACTACAGCCGTTGATCTCATACGGGTTAATCTAACCGTATATAAAAGTCAAACAATAAACTTACTAAAAGAACATTAGTAAACATACTAAAGAGGAAATGTGCAAAATGCATTTATCTATAAGTAGGAGACGGCTAGGATGTGACTTTGGAAGAATAAAAGTTGTTGCAGGTCTGAATTCTGCAAAAGTAATATTCCAGTACTTTTCCGGTTGAACTCTTTATTCTGTTGGATAAAAGAGTTCACCCGGAAATGTTCTTCCGGTTGAGCTTCCGGTTGACCAAAGCTTCCGTTTGAGCGTTCTTCCGCTTGAACATAACTTCAACCGGAAATCTTCGTCTTGATCCGGTTGACTCAGAAAATCATTTCCTTACAAAAGTAGTTACTAAGTTATGTTTAGTATCTAGTAATAAACTCCACTTGAAAGTTGTAGGTTTAATAGGTAAATATGAAGGTCGGGCTTGAAATGGGTTAAGTAGTAAAAGGGAGGGGCTGAATGTGTAAGTTGGGAATTAAAACAAATGAAAAAAATCTGGGGTATAGTCTCAGACGTGGTTAGTGGACAAAAGGAAGGGGGGGGGGGGGGCAAAAACCTAGTTCTTGAGCTTAAATCTTCAAATTGGGTGAGGATTTGAGTGAATCTTGAAAGGGAAAACCAAAAATTAAGCATAAGAGGAGTGTCTAGGCTGTGACTTCACCATCAAATTCTGATTTCCTGCATCAAGTAAGTTGGTTTTATGTTAGGTGATTTTATTGGAAATCAATGATAGATCAAATTGATGTAAAGGGCTGTTGTGTATGAGCTTCTATGTCTAAATGATGTATGATTCTCCCTTTGCATGCTTATGTTTATAAGTTTTCTAGAAGGCTTGTGATGGGGGTTAAACCCAAAATTGAAATTCTTGATGGGTGGGGAGGTTGGGTTTGAATGCTTTATCATAGGAAGCATTGATTTTTTGTAGAAAATTTTTATTTCTAATAAAATCTGAGAATTTGTATCCTTGTGGTCAAAGATGCACTACTAGAAACAGGGCCTTTCTTGACGCGCGAACGATGACGCTCGGTTTTTAATGACGCGTAAAAACGACTGTCATAAAAAAACTGTCAAGAATCGTAAAATTCTAAGGCTAGATGACGCGCATTTCTGCGCGTCATAAAATTTTTGTCATTAAAAAACACGGAGTACACTTAAAATTTGCGCGTCATCTATAAACTGTCGTTTTATGTTTTTTTTGTTTCCCGCTGTTTTTCCCCAAAATTTTAGTTCCCGGCTCTTCTATGTTTTTGCTTTCCCTCAAAATTCAATTCCCGCTTCTATCTAGCTCCCTCTCCACAAGCCCTAATCCCCATTTCTCAAGCCTCTGATTCCCATATCTCCACAAACAAAATCCATTCCGCTTCTAATTCCGTTACACCTTGCTGCTCCCGCTTCTAATTCCAAGCCCTAAATACTCCATCCGTAATCTAGAAATACTCCATCCGTAATCCAGAAATACTCCATCCATAATCCACCGTCGATGTTCCTCCTCTTCACTATCATCGATTGAGTTGCTGGGAAGCATGAAAGAGTTTAAAATCAGAGATGAAAATCAGTTCGATTGCAGGTGGTCGCTTCCTTTTTTAATTCCGCCAACAACTTTCATCTTCTCCGTCTCCAACAAATTCGTCATGAAGACCTCTCTCTCGCCATCATTTACTTCGATTTTTACCAGATCCATCAAAGATAGGCCGTCGATTTGCAATCTCAGCTTCATCTACATCTCCCGTCAATTATGCTTCCGGTATGTAGTGGTAGATCTTTCAATTTATATCTTTTGATTTCAATTTAAGTTACAAATTTATTGTTATCTAAATATCGATTTCCATAACCCTAACTTGGATTAGGGCACCGTATAGAGATGGGGTGATGGAGCATGAACCTAGGGTTTGTGTTGTTGTGAAGTGAGGAGATTGCAGGGGGGAATGAATAGAACTAGAATGATAGTGAGGCAGATGAAGGGAGGAATGGGGCTGTTTTGGTTTCTTATGGAATTAGGTGCATTTCATTGATGAAATTGGAATTATAGGTGTTAATTTTCCACTGTTAGTTGATTTCTATACAATATATGAATACAATGTGAGGTGTATAATATATCTTGAGCAATATGCAGTAGTACTTTAGATGGTTCATGCTTGTGTATTCGGCTTTTCGGCCTCCATTTTACTAGTTTTATTGCAACACAATTGTCAACGTTTTGACGATTTGGACATGTTGATTACTGTCTGTATATGTTACGAGAATTGACCCTGGCATTTACTCAATTATTTTGCATGTTTTCTGTTTGTGAAGGATATTACACTAGTGGATTTGGCTCCAATACACCCCATCAGATTGGGTCTTGCTCTTAACTTCTCAGTGTTTTATTATGAGATTCTGAATTCATCTGACAAGGCGAAACAGGTAAATTACATACTATTTTATATTAAAGCTAACAGGCTTTATGTTAATTTTGTAACTAATAGGCTTTATGTTAATTTTATGCAGGTGGTGAATCAACAATAGATATTGGTTCAACTGTTGAAGCAACAGTTCTTGATGTAGCCAAGATGGACTGCCTTGTGGATTTGTCCTTGAAGACAGTTAGTTAACAGACACAAGGAGAACACTGATTCCCAAATTCCCAAAAAGGTTATATATATATTTTTTCTTCTGTACTTCTATTATACCCATGTGAATATATGTTGTTAATTCAATTAATTCACTTCCAGTTCCACATATGACTTTTGCCATCCAGACGCGCAAAAGGTCAGCACACAAGGACTTGGAGGTGAATCAAACTGTGAATGCAGTGGTGGAAATTGTGAAGGAGAATTATTTGGCAAGTATTGTTTTAGATTTGCTTAGTAAGCTCTATTGGGTCAATCAGTCAATGTTAGAAATCTCCAGTGACCCAATGCTTGATTCTTTCATGCTGTGTTATATATAATCTCAGGTTCTTTCTATCCCAGATGCTAAATATGCACTGGGATATGCATCTAAATATGACTACAACACTCAAGCGTTGCAAATAAAACAACTTGTCAGTGGACAACGGTAAATTGATTAATTAACCCTATTTCTTTCACTCTTTGCATTTATCCTATTATGTTCTTTTAAGGATGTTTTTGCTACACATATCATTTTTTTGTTATAGGGTGATTGCATCTGTTATGGTTCTTCCAGAATCTTCAACAACAGGCAGATTACTGCTGTTGCTTAAATCTAACAGTGAGGCCTAGGATTCTTCCAGTGCAAAGAGAGCAAGAAAGAAGTCTACCTATGATGTTGGATCATCTGTTCAAGCTGAGGTCAGTTTGGTTTGTTGTTTAATTTGTATATAATTTTGGTCTCAAACCCATGAGTTTTACCTATCTGATCTTATATCAAACCCATGAGTTTTACCTATCCGATCTTCTATGGCACCTGACCATCAATCAGCAAAGATATTTTTTTAGTAGTAGTGACAGGTAGTGCCAGCTTCTGGTTCTATACGACCTGTTCTTCTAAGCTTAGTGGCAGCACATCAACTGGTGGTTTTGATGGTGCTTCAGGTGCAGCCAATTCAGCTGTTGCAGCTCTTCAACTACATCCGCTGCTGCCCCTGCATTGAGCTCTTCAACTACACAGTACCTGGAAATTGTGCAGAACCACCCCTATGATTTCTCAATACCTGCAGTGGAAACAATAGTCTCAGCAGCAACAGGTGTTGAAAAGAGGTGGTGTTGAGTCAAATCAAATTCTGAGGATACAGTGAGAGTAACTCCTTGTGCTGGGCATTCTTTGGTCAGTGTTGAACTCTGATTTTTCAACAGAATATAATAAATTGTTTACCTAAACATCAGTTTGTCACATGTAATATTCTTGATCACTTTGTTGTCTAATATGACAATATATAACATGTGTAGATACCATGGGAAGGAAATAAGCTTATATCAATTGCAGGAGATTCAAAGGATGCTTTTGAAGCTGTCAATGGTTTGTTTGAACTTGATCTCTGTTTTAACTTTTACTAATCAAGAGAAATATGTATCGTCTTTTAAATTTTTGCTCATTAGCAACCATCTAAGGTGGAAATTTTAACCCATTTACATGTGAATGCGATTTGGGTTGTGTTTTATCACAGATGGACAGGGGTCAAATGGTCAAACAGGTTGAAAGTGAAACAAAATTTAACGCGTACAGCCTTTTAAATTGTGTTGTTCAAAGATCTAGCTAGATTGTTACTATAGTAGTATTGTTTTTGCAATGATATAAAAGATTTAAAAGGTTGTCAGAAAAGTATTTGCGGGTCAACCCAACCCAACCCAACCCAATCTGGCTAGTACTGAAAATGAAACCACCATCTTTATACAATCTATCAGTCAAAGTGAAAGTTAATTTCAGATAGGTGACACTGTTGGTGGTCCTTTACTTCATTTTAGAACTCTATCCACCTTTTAGCTGCACTTGTTCTTATATGTATCATGTATGTATGTACACACACATATAACAAACTTATATTCTTTAATTTTTACAGTGAAGGCATTGGATCTGCAAACATATACTTGGTCAAGCATGAACACTTACGGAAAACCACCGGTATTTATTATTAACATATTGCATATTATTTTTTATTTTTCTACTGTTGTATACTATCCTGCCCACTGCGATCTAGATCAGATCCGTAACCAACATAAAAATATATACTTCAAATCATAAAACTTAACAATACACACTCCATATGGAATTTTAAGGTGTATAACCTCAAATTTTTGGAAAAGAAATCTATACTTGATTGACATAATCAGCATCGTACAATTAGTTATGTGATGTTGCTTGTACCACAGATCATGATCCATTTAGTCATACTTTGGTATGTGGTCTATCTAGACCTTAAAAACATATATATATTTTTTTTAATTTTGTCATTCTATTGCAGGTTTCACGTGGAGGTCAATCAGTGATACTTGTGGGGGCTAATGTAGTTATATTTGGTGGTCAAGATGGAAACAGAACTCTCTTGATTGACCTCCACATTTTAGACTTGGAAACCATGACACGGGACGAACTCGACACAATGTAACTTCCTTATTCTATTGCTCTCGTATGCTGTCATTTATGCCTTAGGAATTACACAAGTGAGCCAACCCGCTGAGTAAATCATCATAACTGCAAATAGAAACAACTCTGGAATGAAATGATTAGCTTTTCATAGAGTAATTGGAATTTTAAACAAATATAACCTACTTGTAATAACTGATTATCTTTAAAATATCCTAAGGAAGACTGTTTGCAAGAAAGACCAATATTGGGAGAAATTCTCTTTTCATAATATAAATGATGCAAGATATTATAATTCATTCCAGCTTCAAAAGATTAGTGATTTTTATTATTTTTTATTTGTAACACAGGAACAACCAACACTCTTACCGGTGGAAACATGGACGGAAATGATAAGAAGCTGAATCTCAAGACAGACTTGTAAAACCATTGCTGAGAAGAGTCATGCTTATAGGTAGTGCTAAATGTTGTAGCATACTAGACTTATTTGTAAACTACTCATGTGAAACTTTGTAATGTTTGCTATATATGAAATGCATTATTTTGCTTTATGTGTATTTTATTTTGTATTATGAGGTCAATTGTCATTTAATGTAGAAATTAGTGATTCTATTAAAAAATATTTTTTTTTTAATTTTGTTTTAATTCATGACGCGCATTTATGCGTGTCATAAACATATTTATGACATGGGCTTCCTTGACACGCTTTTTATGACATGCTTTGCGCGTCATAAAAAGCGTGTCATTGTTCGCGCGTCAAGAAGCAGATGACGCGCATTTTGCGCGTCAAGAGGATTCTTGACCCTACCTTCCTTGACGCTTTTTTGCACGTCATCTGGGCCCTTTCTTGACGCGCAAAAAGCGTCAAGAAAGGCCATTTTTGTAGTAGTGATGGGTTGAAGGGGATGTGGAAATTTTCATGTCAATAGGAATGTTTATTGTGCACTCTAGGTGTTTGACAAAATGCCAAAGTGAAAAGTAGTGAAAGATTAATCTTATTTCTCATGTCAGACTTGAAGTATCATGATATGTGAATGCGAATGTGTATGTGGGATACGATAGATGTCAATGAATGTTTAGGCTCTTGGATGCCTAACATGTGAATTCATTTAATGCTAGAAATGAAGATAGGGAGTCAAGTGTGGCAACACTTGACATTGAATAGAGCATACTAGTGAAATATTATGTATATGAGTATTCATGGTTAACTAATAATCATGATAATATAGGTGAAACAGGTGGAGGTTCAAGCCATCAACGAAGCGGGGAGATAAAGCTTAAATTACCAAGGTAACGTACGATTACATGGTTCACTCATGTTAAACATGGTTGTTCATACTCTATTAGCATTGTATTTCTTGTTGACTTGAAATGCATGATTCATAACTGATAAAATGCGGGTAGGGGGATAACCATCCTAGGATTGGAACAAGAGTTTAAGATGTGAAAATAACCCGTTTGGGTAAGATGTGAATTGACCCGTTTGGGTAAGAATTGGGGTTTATGATCCAATAAGTATGACCTTCGGGTAAGATGGGAATTGTACTAATACAATTCAAAGCATGCATATGTGAGTGAAAATGAGGCAATGTGTTAAGAAAGTGTACCAAGGGAGTGGTATGAAGGAGGGTATGAGTTAACTAAAGGTATGCCATGATTTTGTGTAACGGGTCAAACGGGTTGGGTTTTCGGTATTTGGATCCTCAAATATTTACCTGTATATTAGACGGGGAAAAGCAAGTACGTATGGTTATTTTATTGGCTATAGATGTGATTTTGATTAATTGTGAGTGCTTGAAAGATTGCAGCAAAAAATAATAGAAAATTTCTAATATTTGGCTAAGTATGAAAACCGGGGAAATAACAAGCTGATCCCTGGAATTTCTGTTCCAGGCATATCGCTTGGAAGGTGGCACTCAGCAAGCGATACGCTTGCCACGGTAGGCATATCGCCTACAACTGAAGAAGTTTTAGGCGATACGCCTAACTCAACATTTTCGGGTTTTTTTGTTTGTTTTGCTTGTTATATGCATCATAGTTTATTGTAATCCATTGATTAGTGTCATACCGTTTCATTGATTATCGTTAAATTGCACCGTACTGTTTTATTGAAACTGTTTACATGCGATAGGATAGATCCCTTTGTACTCATTATTGCATGTTCCTGTTATAGTTAGACATAGTTACAAACATTAGAGTTAAGGTTACCGAGATTTTTATATATACTTGCATATGTGACCGTTTTATATGGCCTCAATACCCGAGCACATCCACCTATAGGGACCATAGGGCGTCAATTATGGCATCTTTTGACGTGCTCTATCTGTGGCGGAGCGATTAGCCACGACGTCTCAAAGTAGTTGATGACGTGCTAAGTTGCTGCACTAGTTAGTTAATTAGAGGTGTATGGATCGATCCTAGGCAAATTTACTGTTATTGGTGAATTGGTTAGGTGTGCGTGCCCACACTCCCATATCACATTACTGGTATATTAGGGTTGCAGCCAATGTACATATTGTTACTGTTACTGGCTCAAATGGGTATTTCCTTATTGATGCGTTTCATTTATTTCTTCTGAGTCGTATATTTGTTTTCTCGTCATTGTTACATAATACTGCTATTGTTCTACCGTTACTGAGTAAGTTTGGCTCAGTCGTTTCTCTTTTTCTTGTGTCTTCTTTATCATTATGATAGGTAATTCTGGGGTTAAGTGGAAAGAGATCAAGAGAGAGTAAAATTGACTAGGGCAAGAAACTTAAAGAATTTTAAGACATTATTTATTTATATCATTATTTTCTTGGTTAGACGGTAACAAATATAAAGCATCAAAATCCCCATTTTCCATTGTGTCTGTGAAGGATCTAGGTCAACTTACCACTACTATACTGCTCCACCATGGGTGCACTTGCTCGTGTTATGTGATGAAATAGTAGTTGTTCAAGTTTATCATGTTTTATAAATTTAAAAGCTTATGCAACAAAGGTGTCACTAAAACTGCTATATATTTATATACACCTCACAGCACACCAAGCTTTTTGACGTCGTTGCCGGGGAAACAAATGAGGATTTTGAGAAAAATCCGAGTTAACGGCCTAACCTTTATTTTATTTTTATATAAAAGAAGATTTTTATATTCTTTTAACCTTTTTTTTATTTTTAGTTTTTTTAATCTTTTTATTTTTATTTTTACGCTTTTAATTTCTTCTTTAAATCCATTTTTTATTTCTCTGAGAAATATTTCAAAGATGGATCAATATCCGGAGGAATATTTCAGTTATAACGATGGATGGCCACAATCTGTGTGGTGCAGAATCTGCTGCGATCCTCATTACTCTCGGGACTGTTACATATTAGTGAGAACGACTGCGTTCTTGCGAGTAGATGATATACCACCAGAGGAAGGTCCAAGTCATTTTTCTCATTTTTCTCCACCACCTCAACCGACCGAACACAACTCATAGTGTCCTAGATGTGACCTTTTCCATAGCGAGTGTTGCATCTATGAACAAGAAAACATAAGAATGCCGGTTGTGGAGGATGATTTTCTACCTTCAACTTCTATGTGTATAATGGTTTCGCATTCTTCTGTTTACAGTGTAGTGAACATCATTATAGGGACGAATATCCCGAACAAATTAAAAACAACCACTCACCATATATAATAGAAACACCTTCTTCCCCTACTAAAATAACCTTGAAGAAACAACCAAAAAATTAGAACACACCAAGGTCGTAGAAGCATACTTCAACAGAATATGGGCGGAAGAAGATGAAGCGCGGGAAGGTGTAAACGAAGAAGTCATCCCAGAAGGGGAACCTCAAAATGCTCCCGAGACATCCGGTTTTTCAAAGATGAAGGAGTTGGACGCAACAACTTCGGCTCCCTTCAAGTAATGGGACACCATCTAAGAAGAAGCAGCGAATAACCAGTGCATCGACTTGCAACTTGGAGGCAACGAGTTATCAATGGAGGTAAAGCGCGCACTCCAAGATCCCTCTCAAGATGACGCTACTTGGCACTCAGAAGAAGACGAAGTAATCCTCTTGGAAAACTTGAAGGAGGAGGCTTGGCCTCTTAAAGGAACCCCTTTCGGTGTCCATCCATCTAGCTAAAGCAATTGATCGAGGGAAATAACCACCTTTTCTTGAGCTTATGGAGCTCCCCAAGCACCTTGAGTTTTCACACTCAAAAATGCCTGTGATCATTTCTGCGCACCCGTTAAAGGAAGAAAAAGAAAAATTAAGCGCCAGATCTGGTCCAGGTAAGTATACGTTTTGGTGGCCTAACTCGTTCCAACTTTTTAAAACTTAATTGTTAAATTGTTATAAGATTTTTCCCATATGATAATGAAATAAAAAATTAACTGGAACGAGTGGGAAACTGATCAAAGAGAAGCCACCTGATAAACGGTAAAATAAAAAACAGGTCGAACTTGGGACCGATAAATAAACCAAGCTGTTTTAGTTTTAGATCAATAAGTTGGAAGTCTTGGTTCGCCCGATGCAATTTTGCTGTTGCAAAGCGCTGACAAACAACTAAAACCTCCGACATTAGGATATTATGTTTTATTTCTTTTGTAGGTTGATCAAAATGAAGGAAGTATAGGTATTTATAATCTTGCTGTACAAGAATGTCAGGTAAAGCATGGCGCCTGGAAAAGTTTAAGTGTGGGGACGCCATGTCCGATTTATCCTTCCCTTTCACTCTTTATTTTTCATTGTTTCTCTTTCTACTTACTCATGGGCACATTGAGGGAAATGTGCAATTTAAGTGTGGGGACGGGATACTGCAGGTCTTGAATTTTTGTTTGTCCATATTCAAGCCTTACACAAAACTCGTTTGAAAAAAATGGCCTCCGTACTGCCCAAAAGTTTTGACAATTCGGTTTTTCTTCAAGAAACCGTATACGTAAAAGTCACTTCTCCATTTATCAAAGACTTAAATATCATTGAATCAAAAAAATTCAAAAATTGAAATATCTCTTTTATGGCAAGTAGAAAATAAGTTTATTTTTATACAACTTATATGTTCCCTTCCCCCATTTTCAGTGAGGATTTGAGCCTATCTATAGCATGATCACCTATAAACATGCTCATTTCTTTGATTCTGAGAGAAACCCAGGTAATTCAGTAGAGGTAGAACTTGACACGGTAATACGTCCCGAGATGGACAAAATCAGAGGCCACATAATTAATGGATTGAGGCACCAAGGATTTCCATATTTTTGCTCCTCATCCCCTTTCTTACCCCAAAATATCCCCCTAGTAACTCCTTTGAGCCTAAGCCTTTTCGTTTCTACAACCCAATCAATTTGCAAAAAAAGAAACCCCATAGCCTTTTTTATTTTACACCCCTTATTTTAGTAAAAAAACGGTTCCTTTTCAAAAACCCAACTATGAATATTTTTCTTCTACTCAATAAAATGTGAAAGATCCAAGATGGGCCATAGATTTCGCTCTCCCTTGCAAGCAAAATAAATAAATAAATAAATAAATAAAAAATAAAAAACATAACTAAAAATGATGGAATAAAGGTATAAATCCCATAAGAGCAATCCAGAAAAGCTCTTAAAAGATTCTTTAGAAGAAAGTCACATAAACCAATCACCGAAAGTTGTTATAGGGTGATTAGCCGGACATGGCTAAAGCAACAAACATGATTGTAATTAAAACTTGCATTTAATGTAAAGTACCTTAACAAACGAATGATCCGAAAACACTGAAACCCTAGAACAAGCCTCTGAAAATCGTCTCCAGAGAGCAATAATTCGTCAAAAGTGAAGAGTTATCTAACAAAACTTAATCCCGAAGTTTAAATAAGAAACCCTTAATCCCCAAGTTTAAATAAGAACCCTTGATCCCCAAGTTAAAATAAGAAACCCTAATTTTTCTCTTTTGTCGACCAATTTGAGGCGTACGGCCTCAAATGTAACAATTTGGGGCGTACCGCTCGAATTTCTGATCTCGGCTAATTTTCTCCTTTTCAGGGCGTACCGCCCTTCTCTGCAATCCTGGGCGTACCGCCCATGTCTTGATCTCAGGAACTTTTCTTCTTTTCTTCTAATTCTTCACTCGTTCCCCAATCACTTCTCAACGTTGTACCGATCAGCTTCATTGATCTTCATAACAACCCAGATTTAGCACTTTAAGCTCTTGGTATCTTAAAACAGAAAATAGTGAAAATGTAATGTAATCCAGCCACTAGAATTAATAAAAATGGAGAATTAATAACAATAATGCATGACACTATGCGTCGATACGGCGGATCGACCAAAGTTGGCCAAGCAAAGCCAATTCATTTTGGAGCGATATGTACGCCTCAATCTCAAATCCTTCCATCTTCAGATTAGCAAATTCAATCTCCAGTTTCTTAACCTCCATGCGAGGACAATACTCCTCGATCAACAGTCTGGTAAACTCTGCCCACGACATTGCATTTGCTGCTGCTACACCAAGAACTTGAACTTGTGAGTTCCACCAAGTCCTACGACACCTTCTGTTCCATTGAACATATGCGGCTTGCATTCCATAAACATCTTGTAAGAACATCGTTGTGGTGCATTAGGGTTTGCATGCGCATGAGCTGTTAAAGCTGCTGCTACAATCTGACCTATAATAGTGTTAAGCTCTTCTGCAGTGAAATTGATTCCACGGCCTCTGCCTGCCATTGTTCTTATGCATAACAATACAAAAATGATTAACATCCCAGTGTCCACCATTCAAGTATAGTACAAATATCAAATGACATACAGAACACATAACAAATTTAACTACAACTTTAAATAAAATAGAACCGCAACTGACTCACAATTTCATTAATATCTTAAATCGAGTTCCAATTTCTCACATGTGAAAAGATAGATAAAGACTACTAATCTTTATACAAGGCTTTCACAAAAGCAACTAAGATAGATACTAGCTACTACTACTAGCAGATAACACAAGACGAATCAACTGATCCCCTCAACCAGAGATGATCGAACCGTCACTCTCCTCACCATCCTGTTCCATGGGTGTGGGTACCGGCTCTAGCTCTGGGTCTGAAGGCTCCTCGTGCGGCTCAAGCTCCACCTCTACTGTTGCAACTCGTGCAGTCAACTACTGAACCCTGAAGAGCAACTGCTGAATGAGGTCCCCCTATGTGTCGATCATCGCACTCCGTACTGAGAACCTAACCTGCAAGTCCTCATGTTGCTGCGTCAGACTGGCCAGACGCTCCTCACTCTGTCTCCATCGAGCGATAGCATCCCTAAGTCGATAGTCGACCTCGCCTACCCCGACCTGAAGCTCAGCTATGTCTCCTATCACGCAAGTGACACGGTCTCGATGCACCGAATGATCGGCTACCAACACTGCTACTGCTCGCTCCGTAGGGTAAGGTAGGGTCGGTAGGGCTAGCATAGCCCTCATCCGTGTTGTGGTGCAAGCGACAGTAGGTGCTGGTATGCGATGGACTATCACCATGTCATCCACGTATGCCGGGTACGTCGTCCAGTCTCTAGTGTCCATCCGCCTCTCAGAGATAGCTGGCGTAGACGCCCTAGACTCTCCTAGCGGCCACCTCCCTCTACTCCCAGTGGGTGATGTCGGTGCTGATGAATCTGACGACACTGAATCCCGCTATGCCATGCCTGCAATATACATCCCGTGTATATTACAGTGAGTAGCTTCTTTTTGAATAACCAACTGTTAATTCAAACAAGCACTACTAAAATGTAGTTGTGATGTGGTGATGTGATGATATGATAAGATCAGAGATAAAAGATAATTGTATCATAGATAGTCAACACAGTATATACATATACTTATATATATTTATTTATATTAGCAAAATGGGCAAACTGCGTATATGTGCGTCTATGTGTGTGTCTAACTGACCCTAGCCATAGTTGGATTCTAATGCAATTCTAAGTTCTCTATGACTGATGAGCTCTGCTACCAATCTGTCACACCCCCGAAAACAGCCCGCCTAAAATACAACGAGCAAGGGTGCGACAAGATTAGGATTCGAGCGTCAGACACTTCAAACATCTATATGCTCGACTCACCAATCGTTTACATTTGCAAAATAGTTTATCAGAGTAAAACGTTAATTAACAAAACACTACGAAAGCATTTTCATCAAGTTTTGAAAATCATTTGTGGAAGCGATAAAATATTAGGTTAACAATTCAGATGCGGAAGCGATAACCTAAAAACAGGTTGAGTTGTCTTTTTATCCAAGGTGACAAAAGGTGTTAAATTATTACAACCATGCATAGACACCTAGTGTTATGTGAGGTGTATATAAAAATATAACAGTTTTAGTGACACCTTTGTTGCATAAGCTTATAAATTTATAAAACACGATACACTTGAACTACTATTTCACCACATAACACGGGCAAGTGCACCATCCTGGAGCAGTGTAGTAGTGGTAAGTTGACCGAGATCGTTCAAGGACACAATGGAAAATGGGAATTTTCTTACTTTATCTTTGTTACCGTCTAACCAAATCTATTTTTATAAAGATGGTTAATTTATTTAAACTAAAAAGAAAAGAAAAGAAAATAAAGATAAAAGAAGATGGTGTTTTTAGTTTTCTATATCGAAGTTAATATTACTTGGGAGAACGTACCAGTGGTTGAAGAAGGTAAAATGATTGTTTATATTCCTTTCTTAAGATTATTCATTAGCAGACAACTAGACCGCTTCTCACCCTAAAATCTAGTATCACTACTCTCTCGGTGATCGTCTGCGAGGAGTACGAACCTGTCACACCCCCAAATTAACCACTAACGGAGTTTATACCATTAAGGGGTGCGACTAGACCAGGACCACAACCATTAGTTACAAATACTAAACGAATCAGAGTAAAGTCCAAAACATTCATTTCAAACAGTTTCAAAAGTTACGCAGCGGAATAAAAACAATAGTATCTTAGCACTAGCCACGTGCTTTACAAATCATTGTTTCAAATCAAAATTCCCCGGTTAGTTTAATGAAAGTAAAAGTCTTCACGTGCCATGCCAACCTTCAATGGATACTCTTCAACGATCTGCAAAAGTGAAAACCACACAAGTGTCAACCTAACGGTTGGTGAGTTCACAGTGGGCATGTCATGCATTGGCCCGGTCTCATAATCATAATCGTGTCAACATATGCATTCGTAATATTTGTTTGTGAAAAGCAATGCTCAGTTTTATACGCCAATTCATAAACATTTGTTATTTAGTAGAGTTATTGTCCGTAACAGAGTTATCAGGTATGTACTAGTCTTGTATAATTAAAGTGCTCAACCGATATCGCGGGTAGCTAATCCGTTGTTTCCATGCACTAAGGAAGTTTGTACCAAAGCTGACGATTAAGTATAGTAGAGGCAGAGCCTTCAGCCATTTTGTTTTGCGGACATTCGTCATCGCGGCTTTGCCTCCCCCGTGTCCTCTCGGGATCACGGTCAGATAGGATGATATTGTACCTCCGTGCACCTCCAGTGTCACGAGGCGGAGTTTGTCAAACTCCAGTAGATCTACCCAACATCCCCTCGCTTTACAATTAATGGCACAATTAAGTTGAGGACTTTTTCAGTTAAAAAGGCAATCCTTAGAAATCATGTGATATCATGTGGTTTAGACTTTAACCTACACTAGCCATATTATAACGGTTTTCGTTTCAGAAATAGTTTGTTAAGTTTCACAAGTGTTTCCCATAAAACACTTCAAGTTCATCAAGTAGATGCATAGCATTCTAAGTTTTCAGTGTTATCAAGTGGTGCATAGCACTCGTAAAGTTGTCAGCATTGTTTTCCATTAAGTTATTCAGTGTGTCCCAAACGGGCTCACAGTAAACGGGTTAGTGACACTCACCTTTGGTTGCGCTGCTACACTTGTTATATAATCCAAGTTTTGCTTAACGAAGACCTATGAACACGTTTAGGTCTTAAGTATTAGTTTGGTGTCTAATCTTTACTTAACGTCACTATGGCCCATAACATAGTACGTTGAAACTATGACTCGACATACGACACACGACACCGATGGTTGATCATAAACAAGGGTTCATACATATCAGAAATCAAAGCATGTATCATCATGGCATAATCAAGTAAGTCATGGCATAACATTCAAGCAAATTGCACAAGTTTTGGATTCTGGTCTCAGTTTCGCTAGCAGTTTCGCTAGGCAGTTTCGCTGTGTGCACGGGCAGCACTTTCGCTAGGCAATACCCGATGACACAGTTTCCCCAGGCTAGTTTCGCTCGAAACTGTTGGCACAGTTTCGCTAGCCTAGTTTCGCCCGAAACTAGTTTGAACTTTCGTTCAGGGAATTTCGCTCGGTAGATTCGCTCGAGCTGGTCTGGTTGGTTTACCCGGCGACACTGCAGTTTCGCTGCATAGTGTCGCTGGAAGGAGATATACATAGTTTCGCTACATAGTTTCGCCCAGAGAACAGTACAGTTTCGCTGGTCGCGAAAAACACATAAATCAGCCTAAAAATCAACCTAACAGCTTCCATATTACATGCAATTCATTATCTAGCATACATAACCATTTACCAACATAAATCAGTAAGCTTTAACACCTTAAACATGCATTTTCATCATCAAATCACCAAAAACACATTTTAACCTAAAATAACCTAATCTAGCATAAATCTTCAACATGGATGGATTTCACACGTAAAGTTACTGACTTTATTGTAGATCTATCATTCCTAGACAACATATCAGAAGATCAAGCGATTTCATGGAGGTTTGGTCATGCTTTAAAGTAAAATACCAAGAAAAAACACATATAAATGCATAAAGAATCGTTTTGGGGACTCACGATTCGATCTAGGGCCAAATGGATGAGATGAGATGATGGTTCCTTGATGGTTCTTGGCTGGAATCAGCTGGTCCAGAATATCTCAGGAGAGTGTGTGTGTGTTTTGTGTAAATGAGGCAAAATGGGAGAACTAGGGTTTATTAAGATTATTTATATCAGAGGCTAGTTTCGCTGGCAGTTTCGCTGGCCAGGCGAAACTGGCTCTGATCACAAGTGAGCCAACAGACTGCCGGGCGACATTATAGTTTCGCCCGGTAGTTTCGCTGGTTACCCAAAAGTGGTCAATTTCACATTCTAAGCAAGATAAACACGATTCATAAATTGTCATGCTATTCTCAATACTAAATCATGTATTTAAATCACATTGCACATAATGACAATAAATAGTTAAACACATAACACATATGGACGGGTTCGGTGATCAACCAAAGGACGTGGACGTATTCGGCCTAGTTAAGCATTAGTTACTAAGTTAACACTTATAACGTAACTAACGGAATTGTCTAACGGAAGTAAACCTTGAAATTCTCGGATGTCACAGAACCCCGGGGAACTGTGGTGCTAGTGAACAAATGGAGTGGTATAATGCCACTTACTTATGGGACCCCCTCTCAGGCCAGTACACCGTACTCGACACCCCGTCATGAACCAGCAGGGGAACAACCCTGGGTGTCGGAAATATTATTATGAAAATGATCTTTTTAAGGGACTAAGGTCCGTTTCTTCCATGCACCACTCTCACGCATGCACATCCGGTATAACCAGAGCCAAGTTCACAAACATGTACCATGTCGGCTTCCGTGAAGTGACAAAATATCACTAACCCCCATTCCTAACTAAATACTTTCAGCCCCCACATGCGTGACAGTCGGGTGTGCTTACATAGAGATAAGGACCCCAAACGTATCATGTAGCATGAGATGCGAGTCACCCGAAGGATCATGCATCGTCCCCTGACCGGGTGTCACAAGTCCGGTCCTTGAGATTTCGACTCCTCAAATGGTCTGTGATACGTAGAGCACGTTTGGTTTAGAAAATCAGTAATAAAATTTCAATAAAAAGGGCATCATGTCCATCTTGCAAGGTCATAGCTTGGTTCTTGGCACAAAATCACGAAGTCTTCATATTTTCTTCATTTTTTTTAGTGTTTCTAACTTCTTTGTGATTTTCACCTGGATTACAGTGAAAAACTAAAAAGGAAACAATATCATACTATTTTGATGATGGTTAGTCAGATATAACCCAAAATGTGATGAATATTTGATATAAAAATATGTATAATTCGGTGCACATCAAATATCCCCACACTTGAACCTTTGTTTGTCCTCAAGCAAAACTCTATAAATTAGGCCCGACACATCCCTAAAGTTTATCAATTCGTGGAATCAAGATTCTGGGCACTATAAACACAATTCCTTCATTTATTTTCCAACTTGTCTTTCATTGCATTTTTATTTTTTCATTTGTTGAAATATGAACAATTATGACAAGCCTACTTAACTGTTCAACACAATGTTGTTTATGATTGGGGTAAACAATTTGGGTATGATTCACCAGCTTTAATTGCCACTCGTGATCATCAAGAAGATTATAGTTCAGATACGAGTTCTGAAACAAGTTCAACACCAAGCTCATATGAATCTGCTGAAAACTTGGAGAGTTTGTTGAAAGAAAATGCATCATTGTTGAATAAACTTCAAAAGCTTTCTAAGGAATTCAATCTGATTAATTCAGATTGGAAGATTTCTAAGGAACATGAGAAGGAGTTGGTTTTGAAGAATGAATGTCTGATTACCGAGGTCAAATTGCTAAATGAAGCTTTAGAGATTTCAAAACAAGATAAAATAGATGCTGAAGTTGCAAAAACTAAGATTAGTGAAGAAAAGGATGAGTTAGTGAAAGAAGTTAAGTAATGGAAAGATGAAGCAGAGGATACTTCTAATGATTTTTAAAATTTGTTTGAAAAATCCAAAATCAAGCTTGATTTGCTTACAAAGGATGCCGACGAATCTGCTGCTAAAATTGCAAGTTATCAAGCAGTGATGGAAAAATATTTGGATGAAAAACGGGAGTTAGTAAGTATAAATAAAGTTCAAACAGGAAATTTGGAATCCAGAAGCGAAATGAAGATAAGCTGAAGAATGAATTGTTTGAAGGAATGGAAAATATTCGTATGCAAAAGTTTGAAACACACAAAGTTGCCAAAAGATTGATTGCTACTGAGAAGGAGTTAGCTGAAGCACAACAACAAATTTCTGATCTGAAAATTCAAGTCATTGATGCCAATCAATTGCTGAACAATGTCCTTATTCTCAAGTAATTACAAGTTTTCTGGCTAAGGATGAGAATTTTGAAAAGATGTTTGACAAAACAGCTTCGCCTCCTGCTCAAATCAAAGAAGCATTCAAAGAAGTGAAGGAACAGGTGGACGATTGTGATTATTCAAAGTTTTCGTCATCTGTTCAAGAAGAAGAAAAAGTTGTTCAGAAGAAGAAAAATAAGAAGAATAAAAAGAAGAAAGGAAAGAAGTCTGAGATTCCTCCAGCTCCAAAGTTTGTATCTGGTTCATCTTCTGCTGATAATGAAAAATCAGCAACTTCAAGTGACAAGATTCAGTCTCAACCTGACTTTAATGAGACGATTTTCTATGATAAAAAAAATGTAACTATAGTGAAGGCTTCATTTTCTCTATTAGCAAAGAATGGACATTCTACATCTGAGGAGAAGGTTTCTGGAAAGAAAGTTGGTTTGGGTTTTCAAGGTATGAAATACAAAGTTGAGGTTGTTTCAGGTTTAAACTCATAGAATTTGAAGAAGCTTAAAATGAAACAAATGAAGAAGGAGGTTTTCAAAGTAGACAAGGTTCAACATGAGAGATTCTACAAGCTCAAAGGTTCAGACCAGCTTTTCTCTGATAGAGAATTTCCGCTGCATTGTGTTGATGCCAGAAAGTTTTCTGAAGTTTTTGTCAAAGATGTTGCTCCTTCAAACATGAAGAGGCAAAAAGCTAATGTTTTTTCTGACGATTCTATTTTTCGAAGTCCAACTTCCAAGTGGGTTCATGATCACAGGCATCAGGTATATGATTCTAATTCTGATCATGCTAGAGATATTCATGTTTGTTCTTCGCAGGTACATCAAAAGTGGGACAAAACAAAGCGAATATGTTATATTTGCCGCCGAACAGGGCATATGGCAAAGGATTGTACACTGCCTGCTGATTCACCTCAGAGGTTTCACAAGAAACCAGTTTTTGGTAAACCTGCCAAACCAATGTTCTTTAATGAACAAGGCAGAGTTTTTGATGAAGTTGAGCCTACATTTTTCTTAAAACAAAAACGTTTTGTTCCATTTTTTCAACATACTCAAAATGTAGGTTTCTCATCACAATCACCTGTGATTACTTCATAAAAAACGGACTTACTAAAACAATCACAATACTGGAAACCTAAGGTGGTTGCTAAGCAAAATCAGGACACTGGTCGACCAGAAATGATACGCTTCGGGTCATTTATAAACTAATCAGTTTGACCAGTGTGCAGGTACCTCTATAAGACTTATCGACGATTGCAAAGTTGTTGATGGAGGAGTATTCTGCTTAACTTAAATTTCATGATATATTTTCTAACCTGCAAATTTTGTGAAATCCAAAAATTACAAACTATCTGTGTTGATTGATCAATTTTCTTTGCGTACAGTTTTTTCTCAACAACCCAAAAATAGAGTCCTGTTTTTGTGTAAAATGAAACTCAAAACTAGAGTTTTCATTTTAAGGGGGAGAACTGTAAGTAAGGGGGAGTAATTGAGAAAAAGCATGTTATGGGGAGAAGGTGAATACATGCAAAATATATAAGGAAGGAAGGTGAATACATGCAAAATATAAAATTATGAGAAATTGATCATTGGAAAATGATGGTACATTGGCTTATGTATCTGACTCATGGATAGAGTAGATGAAAGGGCCATAAGATCATTGTTTGATATGTTTGGTAGGCTCGGCAAATCAGAAAGTATTCAGATTTGATATTCACTAAATACTAATGCTTGACCATGTGGATAACATCTTGATGCATATTTCATGACACAAAAAGATAAATAAATGTGAAATAGTAATGAGAAGTCACTGTGTATACATGTGTTCATTTTGCAAAGATTTAAACTTGTTTGATTTTCTTTATTTTGTCAAACGATCGGACTTTCTCTGCGTGTCTACAAGACCGCCCTGGTCGTTGTTCGTTTAAAGTTCTGCTTTATTTTCTTTAGTGTTTCGTATAACTCATCGGACATTCTCTGCGTGTATGGGAGTACCGACCTGATTGTTGTTGGGTTATACAACTTCAACTTGTTTTATGTTTCTTATTTTGTTAAATCCGAGGCCTTATATGCGTATCGAAAGATCGACCTTAAGGTAGACGATTTAATATTCTTATTTCTTTTTGCATGGAACACAGTTGATGATATCATGAAAAATATTATACATTGTGAAAAATCACAAGTGCTATCACATAAAAAGATAAAGAAAGAAAAACAGAAAATGTCTGATTATGTCTGATAGTGTGGGGTACACTAGACAAAGCAAAATCTAATCAATATCTTAATGTATCCAGATGTTATGAGTATGATTCTTTCTGAGTTTAAGATGGACAAATTATACCGGCAATCAGTATGTCTTGTGAGCTTCAATTAATTGAAATTAAAGTGTAGTTCAGTGCGTCAAGACCAATATGATCGCATATAGTGATCTTTCTCATACCAAAAATGGTGTCTGATTCAGTATTGCTATTTCATTTCATATCAAGAAAAGCACAAAAAGATTTTCGGTGTGCTTTAGCATAAACTTTGAAAGCTCAAAAATATTTTAGGTTTGTTTTGATATAAACTTTCTAAAAGCCAAAAAGATTTTACTTCTGCGTTATTTTCGATCTGATCAACACGTGATACAAAATCAATTTCAAAATCAAAATATCTTAGAGTCTCGAAGAGACGTTTTGTGCCAAGATTATTTAAATGTTTGAGCAGGTTGCAGAAGTGCAAGAGATCACAACTTCAAGTCTTCTGAAGCTGTTGATAAAAGACCAGAGATACCATGAACATTGTCAAGTATTCAAGATCAAGTTTCAATCGAGTTGAGAAGGAGTTTGTTCGAAGATTCATTTCATTGGACGAACAGATTTTACATTTGGACATCGAAACGTAATTAACCGATTGTTTTATTGATCAGAAACGAACAATTACAATCAGTAAAACACTTAGAAACATACATAGAGAAACACTCTCAGAAACACACACTTAAGAGAATCTCACACGCTCAGAACTATCGAATACAAAGATAAGTTAGCTATTTATACAGCCTGGTCCGAACCCTGTCCGAATTTCGGGTTCGGCCAGTCCGAACTCCTGGTTCGGACCAGGTTCGGCCAGTAGACATTTGGCTTGAACTTGAACTCTGTTTGATACTTCACACGACGCACATATCAGATATCAATAATTGACGATACAGATTTGATGATGTTGAAGAGATACTGCACACGACGAGAGGGAGTTTGTTAATACCTGATATGTGCGTCGTGTGAAGTATCAAGCAAAGTTCAAGTTCAAGCCAAATGTCAACTGGCCGAACCTGGTCTGAACCAGGATTTCGGACTGGCCGAACCTGGTCCGAACCAGGAGTTCGGACTGGACGAACCTGAAGTTCGGACTAGGTTCGGACCAGGCTGTATAAATAGCTAATTTGTCTTTGTATTCGATAGTTCTGAGAGTGTGAGATTCTCTTAAGTGTATGCTTCTGAGAGTGCTTCTCTGTGTCTGTTTCTAAGTGTTTTACTGATTGTAATTGTTCGTTTGTGATCAATAAAACAATCGGTTAATTACGTTTCGATGTCCAAATAGCTAGATTGAGTAAACGATCCTATGCTCACGCATTTTCACACTGAACTTCGTTTTTCATGTCCTCATACGTCCCAACAAAACGGGAAATCAGAGATGATCCCTCGCTTAAACGACATCATGTTCACCATTCTCACCCATGCCCACCTTCCATCATCGTTTTAAGTTGAAGCCCTTCACACGGCCTCCTACCTCCACAATATTCTACCTACCAAACTACACCACATCCTCACCCCTATTTCCCTTCTCTACCACCAAACTCCCTCATACGACCACCTACGCGTGTTCGGATGCTTATGCTATCCTAACACCTCTTCCACTAGGCCTCATAAGCTCGCTCCCCGCTCCACACCTTGTGTCTTTCTTGGATATCCCGCAAACTATCGTGGTTACCGTTGCTAAAACCTCGAGACCGGTAAAACCATTTTCTCACGACATGTTATTTTTGATGAATCACATTTCCCATTCAACAACCCTTCTGGTCCACCCCCAAAACACTGTTTTTTAGACCTTTCTCTTTTAATTTTTACCCATCCACCTACCTCACTTTCCACCCCTCTAACCCCACCTACGTACACCACCCATACTCCTCACCCCATGCAAACCAAAATCCCAAACTCACTCACACTTCTGACACCCGGCCCCACGTTACCTCATCCATCCCTAACCCCATGCAAACCCAAACCCACCCTGCTCCAAATAACCACCATGCTCAACTCAATAATCACACCCCACAACATGACCCGCCACCACCTCCTCAAAATAAACAACCCACTGAAAAAAATCCCGACCCACCCGCCTCCCACCCCATGCGAACCCGATCTCAGTCCGGTATATTTAAACCACGTATGCCTCTGTCCTTATATACCGAAACAAAACCTTCTTTATCTCCGCTCCCTAAGTCTCATCTAGCGGCCCTCTTAGATCCAAACTGGAAAATTGCCATGTCTAATGAATATAAAGCTCTAATGGAGAATCATACGTGGGATTTAGTTCCGAGACCTACGGATGCGCCTATCATCCGGTGAATGTGGTTATACAAACATAAATTCAAAGCCGATGGCTCATTGGAATGACACAAAGCTAGACTTGTTGTTAATGGTAAAAGCCAAACCGTGGGTGTTGATTGTGATGAAACGTTTAATCCGGTGGTAAAACCCACTACAATTAGAACGGTTCTTAGCTTACCCGTGTCAAAATCATGGCCAATTCATCAAATGGATGTTAACATTGCATTTCATCATGGCCACTTGCAAAAAACGGTCTATATGTTCCAACCGCTGGGGTTTGTTTCTCCAACGCAACCCAAACATGTTTGCAAACTTAATTGTTCTCTATATGGTTTAAAACAAGCCCCAAGGGCGTGGTACCATCGGTTTGCAACATATATCTCAAAGTGTGGCTTTAAGAGTAGTATTTGTGACACCTCCTTATTCGTATTTCATAAGGGTGTTCAAATGGCCTACCTCTTCCTCTATGTAGATGATATCATACTCACGGCTTCAAGTGACACATTACTTTGCCAAATTATCCGGTCACTTTCCGTGGAATTCAAAATGACCGATCTCGGTCAGCTACATCACTTTCTGGGCATTAATGTTCAAAAACAAAAGGGTGGTTTATTCTTGTCTCAATCACAGTATGCATTTGACATCCTATCCAGAGCACGCATGTTCGATTGTAAGTTGGTAAGTACCCTAGTTGAAGTAGGCTCCAAACTTAGTGCTACTGTTGGCCCACTTTTCGCGGATGGATCCTTGTATCGAAGTTTAGCTGGGGCTCTACAATATCTCAAAATTACTCGCCCGGATATTTTGTATGCGGTTCAATAAATCTGTCTATATATGATTGCTCTAAGAGAGCCACATTTTCAGTTACTCAAACGGACACTTCGTTATCTTAAAGGCACCTTATCTCACGGACTTTCCATTTCTCCCTCAACATCCACAAAGCTTATAGCATACTCAGATGCAGATTGGGGCGGGTGTCTAGACTCACGTCGTTCTACCTCCGGCTATTGTGTCTATATGGGTGCAAATTTAATCTCCTGATCTTCGAAACGCCAACCAAATATCTCTCGGTCTGGTGCTGAAGCCGAATACAGAGGAGTTGCTAATGTTACGGCTGAGGTTTGTTGGATTTGTAATCTTCTTCTCGAGCTTCATGTCCCGGTTACACAGGCTACAGTTATCTATTGTGACAATGTCTCGGTGGTATACCTCTCTGAAAATCCCGTTCAACATCAACGCACCAAGCACGTCGAGCTTAATATCCACTTTGTTCAAGAAAAGGTTCCGTTTGGCTCAAATAAAGTTCTACACATTCCGGTCGTCTATCAATATGCGGATGTCTTTACCAAGGGATTACCGAAACATCTCTTCCAACGGTTTCGGACCAGTTCATGCCTCCGTCAACCTACGGCTCAAACTGCAGAGGGAGTGTTAACCAATAATTATGGTTACATATTATTGGTGTATATATTGTATTTATTATATTTAATAGGTTGTTATGAGTATGTTTAGAATGATTATATTTCCGCAGATAGTTCCTTTAATCACGCCCCTCAATTGTAGTATTTATAGGGTGTATTGTTTAGTGGGTAATCAACGAAAGAAAAAAACCGTGACCAAAGGTGTTTGGTCACGTTTTTTTTCTCATTTCAATCGATACTAAAGGTCCTGTCGCCTTATGTATCCTACGGCCACGTTACAATATCAGTGGCTGAAGCCACCTAGAAGCGTGGCTAAAGGGTACCAATATTTTTTGTTGTAATCAAACAATTTTTCCGGAAAGCGTGGCCAAAGGGTCCCAATGGCCACATGTGTTTGTTTAACGTGGCCTTTGATATTATATGGTCACATATATTTGTGTTTTAGCCACATACATTATAAAAATACGTGGCCAAAGGGTTGCTGAAATCATACATTTTGTCCCAATACGCGTGGCCAAAGGTGGCAACGGCCATGTTTAAATATCAAAAGCGTGGCCTTTGGTATTATATGGTCATGTATATTTGTGTTTTAGCCATATTTTTTTATAAAAAACGTGGTCAAATGGGTTGCTGAAATTATAATTTTTGTCCCAATACGTGTGGGCAAAGGGTGGCAACGACCACGTTAAAATATGAATAGTGTGGCCTTTGGTATTATATGGTCACGTATATTTGTTTTTTAGCCATATATATTTGAAGAAAAAAAAGTGGCCAAAGGGTAGTTTAGATCAGATATTTTATCCCCAATACGCGTGGCCAAATGGTGGCAACGGCCACGTTAAAATATAAAAGTGTGGCATTTGGTATTATATGGTCACATATATTTGTGTTTTAGCCACATATATTTGGAGGGAAAAAAAGTGGCCAAAGGATAGTTGAAATCATACATTTTGCCCCATTACGCGTGGCCAAAGGGTGGCAACGGCCACGTTAATATATAAAAAGTGTGGCCTTTGGTATTATATGGTCACGTATATTTGTGTTTTAGCCACATATATTTGGAAATAAATGGTAGCCAAATGGTAGTTGAAATCAGATATTTTGTCCTAATACGTGTGGCCAAAGGGTGGCAACGGACACGTTAATATATAAAAAGTGTGGCTGGTATTATAAGTTCACGTATATTTGTGTTTTAGCCACATATATTTGAAAAAAAAAAGTAGTCAAATGGTAGTTGAAATCAGATATTTTGTCCCAATACGTGTGACCAAAAGGTGGCAACGGACACATTAAAATATAAAAAGTGTGGCCTTTGGTATTATATGGTCACGTATATTTGTGTTTTAGCCACATATATTTGTGAAGAAAAAAAGTGACCAAAATGTTGTTGAAATCATATGGGTACTTGCTATACGCGTGGCCAATTTAAAACCTATTACAAATTAGTAATTACAAATAAAATAAAATTCAATTACAAGTCAAATACAAATGAAATAAATATAAAAAAATTAAAGAAAATTACACTGTAAACAAACATTATTCTCAATTTAGTTTTCAATCCGTGAGCCAACACTACAACGTGGTCTTCATCTTCAACTGTCCAGATTTGAGCTTAATTAGGACCATTTTTTCTTGTATTCCTTCCTACACCAAAACATATAATTGATAATTAGGTTATGGAAATTGATCATAATATATATAGCAAATTTGAAATACTTACCACCATGATAGATATGGACTGAGGAGTGCCATTTTATTGCAAGTGGTATGGGTCATCAGGTCCTACAATTCAATTGATTTCCAGATGAACATTAGATATCCTTATGAACTTAAAACATCCGGATGAACAACACATTAAGTTCCGAATCAACTTCAAAGTCAGTTGAACTTTATTTGGTACACATCTCACCATTTGTTCCAACAATCCCTAGCTAGCCCAAGTGTTTGAGGTACCAAATAATATTTAAAATGGGACTATATGACATTACCAAACAGATTACTGTGAAGCTATAGAACGAAATGAAACTTGACTGGCAAAAGTTTACCTTTTTCTTTTCAACCGCTTCAGACGAGGTTGATCGACCACCGATTTCACGCCCTACAGTTCAATTAATTACTTTATGTAAATGACCAATCAAACAGATAATGAGTTTAACAAATACTAACCTTTGTGTGTATGTCAGCATGATTAGTTCTGTGGCTAGATCCAACAAAAATCTCCTTAGAACACTACGTCAAAAAGTGGCTTTGGCCACGGTTTTTTTGATAACGCATAGCCACTGTTTTGAAAAAAGCGTGGCCAAAGGTAAGAAATTCTCGTTTTAGCCACACATATTTTGTACCCGTGGCCAAATATATAGCCTTTGGACCCTTTAAGCCACGTATTTTTTTGTTTATGTGACAACAACAATCAGGTGCAGTGGCTTTAGCCACTGTTTTACAAAAACATGTGGCATTTATTTGTCACACTTAAAAAAGAGTGGCGAAATGCACCAAACGGCCACGGAATTTTTATGATTTTTTATTCGTGTGACCAAAAAGGAATGTATGGCCACGCTTAAATAATGTTGTGTGACGGAAGAGTAGATTTTATTACTTAGTAAATTAAAAGAAAACAAAACTATTTATGCGTGGCTAAATGTGAGCAATGGCCACGCTTTTTACTTAGTTATGTAGCTAAAAGCTAGTACATATGGCCACTGTTATTAGGTTGTGTGACTAAATATTAGATGACTAATGGTCACGGTAGGTTGTGAGTGACAAAAATCTATTACCTATGGCCACATATATTAACCGTGACTAAATGGTAGGTTGTGAGTTACAAAAATCTATTTTATGGTCACGGTAATATTAAACGCGTGGCGAAAAAGAGAAGATTTGTTTCCCTCTAAAACAACGCGCTTTTTTCAATTGTACCAATTAATTCGAGCGGGTTAAAATCTGCTACCCTATATATCATCATCATCATTGTTATTTTCCTTTTTACCGCCATCCCTTTCTTGATCTCAAATTCTCTACACCAATTCGTTTACACCAATTCTTGTATCAAATGGCCGATAATCAACGCTCCCTTAAATACTGGTATGTGAAGCATAACCGTATTTTTTGGTTTACAGTAACAGAAGAAGAAGATCCTTCAAGTCCCACAAATCTGTGATTAAACACAATGATGAGAACATCCTGAAGCAACTCCATGCGCAGAAGATTCCTAATTGTTTTGCCTACCATGTTGAGACAGCGAAATTATTTCGTGTCCTTGATACAAAATTCAATGAACCCGAAGAAGAAGATGAAGAAGAAGATGAAGAAGATGATGAAGAAGATGATGAAGAAGCAGATGAAGCAGATGAAGCAGATGAAGAAGATGAAGAAGATGAAGAAGATGATGATGATGATGATGATGATGATGATCATGATGATGACGATGCAAGTTCAGGATACATATCCGAAGATTGCAGTGATCCGGATGATTAATCAGGGTTTAGTTTAATTATGAACAAATTAAGAACAATAGTTTCAGTTCACCAGGAAGGTTATAGTTCATCCGGATAGAAAATAGAGTTGTTCCGGACAACTCAGGTCAGTTGTTCAGGAAAGTTACAGTTCATCCGGAATTAAAGCTATAAGAAAATAGTTTCAGTTCACCAGGAAGGTTATAGTTCATCCGGATAGAAAATAGAGTTGTTCCGGACAACTCAGGTCAGTTGTTCAGGAAAGTTACAGTTCATCCGGAATTAAAGCAATAAGCAAATTTAGCTGACCTTGTTGCGTAACCATTTACCAAATGTTGTGCTCTGCTTCTTAGTCAGGTCATTTAGTCTACTACCAGGATGTTCCTTTTCCAAAAATTTCATGTGTTCTCTGCAATTACATGAATTGAAGTTATCTATAAGAGTTTATAATTAATTAAACAGATAAAAAAAGGTTAATAATCTAAATTACTTACTCGATATAATGCTCAATTTCAGGCGTATTTAGCAACACAAATAAATGCGCTTTCGATAGGAGCTCTGGAGAGACTTCAACTGATCTACCAGCTGACCCAGGACTTCCATCCGCACTGCTATGCTTTTTAGTTGGAACACCAATAGTTGTGATGTTTTTTTGGCATTCGCTGAGAAACTCAATCGTTTCTTCTACGATGTTCTCCTCAGCAATGCACCCTTCTGGATAAGTTTTGTTTCTCACGTGGCCCTTAATTACCTTCATACACCTTTCAAATGGATACATCCATCAAAAGCATATTGGGCCACATAATTTTACCTCCCTAGTAAGGTGCACCGTCAAATGAAGCATAACATCAAAAAATGATGGCGGGAACTATTTCTCAAGCAGGCATAGTGTGACACAAAGATCTGCTTGCAATTTGTCTAGCTCTTTGACGTTGATCTCTTTGCTGCATATTGATTTGAAAAAAAAAAACAGAGCCTTATAATAGCATATCTTGTCGGTTCAGGCATGACTGACCGAATTGCAATTGGCAGAAACTGTTGCATCAGCATATGATAGTCATGTGACTTGAGCCCCACAAGTTTCTTGTCCTTTAGACTAACCAAACTAGAAAAGTTAGAACAATAGCCTTGTGGAACCTTCAAGTTATACAACGTGTCACAAAAATTTTCCTTTTCATCTTTTTGTAACGTGTAACACGCTGCAGGAAGTACTATGTTGTTCTTGTTCTGTTTAGGCTGCAACTCTGGTCTTAACCCCAAAAAGTTCAGATCCTTTCTCGCATTCAGTCCATCCTTCGTCTTTCCGGGAAGGTTGAGCAGAGTTCCAACAAGACTCTCAGCCACATTCTTTTCAATATGCATGAAATCAATGCAATGTTGGACACTATTATGCCTCCAGTATCTAAGTCTTCGAAACCATATATTGAATTTCTTCCAATATGGTGGCTTCTCTTTGTTCTTTCTTTTTCTCTTATCAATCTTCCCCCCTGTTCCGGTTGAGGTCTCTGGGATTTCTGAATCAGTACACCTTAATCCCTTTCCCCATTTGTTCCTGATATGTTGAACTTCGTTGTATATCTGTTCTCCGGTCATAGGATCAGCAGCAACTTCCAACTCTTGTTTACCATTGAAGGCCTCTGTTTGCTTTCGGAAGGCATGCGTATATGGTAGATATCTTCTGTGACCAGCATAACACTGCTTGGCTAAGAAAGGAAGCCTAATGCATTTAGTTTGTTCCCGACATACCACACAACCATGGAATCCACTGTACGGGCAACCACAAAGTGTACCAAGTGCAGGGTAGTCATTAATCGTCCATAAAACAACTGCACGCATAGTAAACTGTTCTTGCGCATACGCATCATATGTTTCCACACCTGCCTCGAATAACAGCTCTAAGTCATCAATTAATGGTTCCAAAAACACATCAATATCGTTTCCAGGCGCTCCCGATATTAATAACGAAAGCATGATGAACTTTCTTTTCATACACAACCATGGTGGAAGGTTGTAAATGACAGATAGAACCGGCCACACACTGTGATTACTGTTACCTCTATTTACGTCGACCCCATCAGTTGAAATGCCAAGACGAAGACTTCTAGGATTGTCAGCGATTTCGGGATATTTGTCATCGATGGCTTTCCATGCCGGTGAATCGGATGGGTGTCGTAACACACCGGGTGTTTTGGAACTGGTGGCATGCCATCTTAGATCCTCCGCTGTGGTTTTCACTTGAAACAGTCGTTTCAATCTTGGAATGATGGGGAAATACCACATTACCTTTGCAGGAGTATTGTCGTATAGTTTCTTAGTCCTCTCATCCACCTTCCACCTGGACTCACCACAAGTTGGACATACAGTTAGGTCCTTGTTCTCCTTCCTGTAGAGAATACAATCATTGATACACACATGTATCTTGGTGTACCCTGCACCCATTGACTTCAAAATCTTCTTGGCCTCATATGTATTCTTCACAATCTCATTACCTTCAGGTAGCATCTGTTTCAGCAAAACTAAAAGTTCATTAAAAAATTTATCTGATCCTCCATGCTTAGTCTTCAAGTTCAGTAGTTGAACCAAGGCAGATAACTTTGTGAAGGTATGGCATCCTTCATACAGAGGCTTCTCAGCATCCATGAGTCGTTCTTGAAACTTCTCATGGTCCTCATCGAAATTTTCTTCAGTAGCTCTGACCATTTTTATTGTTTCGGCTGCATCCAATGGCACTCCGGAATCGAAAAATGATTCCGTGTGAAGCTCCTCTCCTGCGGGCTCGTCTATCTCTCCATGTTTAATCCACCTTCTATAAGTCTGATCGAATCCCTTTGAAAACAAATGAAATTCTACATCATCAACATTAAAAGAGTAATGGTTTAGACAATTAACACAGGGACATGGAATTTCATTACTCTCCAAATTGGTAACTGCAAACATTAAGAATGATTTAACTCCATCGGCATATGATTGCGTGGTTCTACTGGTTTTCATCCAAGACTTATCCATGTTTGTTTTGCTAACAGATACAACAACAAATTAAGATGATTAAAAACGATCAATACTGAAAATCCTTTTCAATAATCTTTACTGTGAACCTGTTTATTGGAGAAGTAATAGGACGGAGGGAAAATTCTGTCGATTGATATGTGAAATTTTCAATTGGGTTCGCTCTAATTTACCCCGCCTCTTTTAAAATTTAGCGGGCACAGTTAGAATCATATTTAAATAAATTAAAACGAAAATTAGCTTCTAACTCACTACTCAGTCTGTTACTGAATAATTACTCTTGATCCTGAGGAACTCTAGTTCATCCGGTTCTATTACTGAATAACTCTTTATAATCCTGAAGAACTCTAGTTCATCTTCCCTCAATCCTCATGAACTCAGTGGGTAATTTTGAAATTAATCAAATAAGACCTATGGTATCGTGTAGGAATTTCAGTTTAATTAATTAACTTGGAGAACGTGTGAAAATAATTTTTGTAGGATAGCCAAAAGTCCAACAATTATAATGTGCAGTCCTCATGAACTCAGTGGGTAATTATGAAATTAATCAAATAAGACCTATGGTATACTCTAGTGATTACACATCTGATAAGACGCATACTCAAGTGATTTGCACACATAACCATACCACTTGATCAGTAATCAGAAACTTCTCACCTCTAACATCAAACCCTTTTCAAAATCCTTATCAAACCTTTTCTCAAAATCCTTAACAAACCCTTTCTCAAAACACTCAAATCCTTCTCAAAATGGCAAACTTGAAAGAATTAGTTGAACATTATTTGCAGATAAAGATTGTTGCTACCCTGGACAGGTACGAGGTGATTATCGGGGCAGAGAGACAGAGTATCTTCGACGGGTTGGCCCTGCTCAACCAAGTGCTTACAGAGCCACCAAGTCCATCAAGATACCAGATGGCAACTTTTCTGGTGGAAGAGATACCGTCTCCAATGCCAGGCTTCAACTGTTGGTTCAACAGAGGCAAGAAGCTATGAGTAGGCATTTGGAGTTGATGGAGGAGATGGAATCTAGGTTCCCGTGAACCTCAACCCGCAACTGCTCTGTTTTTTTTTTAGGAATGAACATGTAAATTAGGAAACAATTTTGTGTATGGAATTGGAATCAGTAGTATGAAATTCACTTTTTGTTATATACTTGTTTATCTATTTTTGTTTATTAAATCAATCTGATCAACAATTGCAATCCGATCAACAACTGATGCAGAGACGATCAAAAACCCTAAACACAAAAAACAGAAAACATGTTCAAATTTGAAAGATGGAATTTTCATTTTCAAAATTAGAAAACTAGAAAACATTTCATTAGATTTCCGGCGACGGAGGTAACGGAGGAGAGGTCGAGCGGTTGTGCGTATAAATCCTAGAAAATGAACGCCCATTTTATTTTGTATATATTTGGAAAACGAAAATAGAAAACAGAAAACAGAAAACAGTAAAAAAGGTGTTTTCCATTTTTAGTTAAAATTTAGAAAACACTATTTTCTGTTTTCCTAGAAAACGTTTTCTAAAAAATACAATTTGAACGCGTTTTCTGTTTTCCTTGTTTTCTTGGAAAACAGAAATGGAAAACACCCCCCTGTTTTCCACAACTAAACGCGCCCTTAAATTTTGGGGAATAATAATTCTAAATAAATTATATAAAAATATTAAAGATAAAAATTAAATAATGGGTCAATTTGGGGGTCAAATGGGTCAATTTGATGTGTTTAGGACCAATGAGTCCCAATAAGGTGTGTATGTAACCAATAAGTTGTGTTGAGGACCAATGAGTCCCAATAAGGTGTGTTTAGGGGAAACGAGGGTCAGTTGAGACCAATGAGTCCCAGTAAGGTGTGTATGTAACCAATAAGCATGTTTAGGAGCAATGATGGCCCAATAAGGTGTGTATGTAACAAATAAGTTGTGTTTAGGACCAATGAGACCCAATAAGGTGTGTTTAGGGGAAACGAGGGCCAGTTGGGACCAATGAGTCCCAGTAAGGTGTGTATGTAACTAATAAGCATGTTTAGGACCAATGATGGCCCAATAAGGTGTGTATGTAACAAATAAGTTGTGTTTAGGACCAATGAGACCCAATAAGGTGTGTTTAGGGGAAACGAGGGCCAGTTGGGACCAATGAGTCCCAGTAAGGTGTGTATGTAACCAATAAGCATGTTTAGGACCAATGATGGCCCAATAAGGTGTGTATGTAACAAATAAGTTGTGTTTAGGACCAATGAGACCCAATAAGGTGTGTTTAGGGGAAACGAGGGCCAGTTGGGACCAATGAGTCCCAGTAAGGTGTGTATGTAACCAATATGCATGTTTAGGACCAATGATGGCCCAATAAGGTGTGTATGTAACCAATAAGCATGTTTAAGACCAATGAGTCCCAGTAGGGTGTGTTTAGGGGAAACGAGGGTCAGTTGGGACCAATGAGTCCCAATAAGGTGTGTATGTAACCAATAGGCATGTTTAGGACCAATGATGGCCCAATAAGGTGTGTATGTAACCAATAAGCATGTTTAGGACCAATGAGTCCCAATAAGGTGTGTTTAGGGGAAACGAGGGCCAGTTGGGACCGATGAGTCCCAGTAAGGTGTGTATGTAACCAATAAGCATGTTTAGGAGCAATGATGGCCCAATAAGGTGTGTATGTAACAAATAAGTTGTGTTTAGGACCAATGAGACCCAATAAGGTGTGTTTAGGGGAAACTAGGACCAGTTGGGACCAATGAGTCCCAGTAGGGTGTGTTTAGGGGAAACGAGGGTCAGTTGGGACCAATGAGTCCCAATAAGGTGTGTATGTAACCAATAGGCATGTTTAGGACCAATGATGGCCCAATAAGGTGTGTATGTAACCAATAAGCATGTTTAGGACCAATGAGTCCCAATAAGGTGTGTTTAGGGGAAACGAGGGCCAGTTGGGACCAATGAGTCCCAGTAAGGTGTGTATGTAACCAATAAGCATGTTTAGGACCAATGATGGCCCAATAAGGTGTGTATGTAACAAATAAGTTGTGTTTAGGACCAATGAGACCCAATAAGGTGTGTTTAGGGGAAACGAGGGCCAGTTGGGACCAATGAGTCCCAGTAAGGTGTGTATGTAACCAACCAATAAGCATGGTTAAAATAAAGTTAAATACGATTTGCGTCCCTGTGGTTTGGTGGTTTTAACCTTTTGAGTCCATTTTAACTCTTTAAAATTCAAGATAAATATTAACGCAAATCGTATTAATTGAGTTTATATTAAATCCGATAAATGCTGTCACGTCCTTATTAGCTGAGATGTTTTCACCCGGATCGATCTTATTAATTCCCAAATTACTTCCCACCATTTTTCAAATTTCCCAAAATTCATTGATCAGTTCTTATTCAATTCCCTCTAACCAAAATTTTATCACCAAAACGATTCATTACTCTCTTCTTCCATATCACTAAAAGTTCATCTACCTAATTCATTGATCAGTTCCGGATTCATCACACTATCATCTTCAGTAGATCACTACCTAATTCCCGTCAGTATATATTAATTTCACTGTCATCTTCAGTAGATCATTTTCATCTCAATTATTTCATCTTAATTATTCCATCGCATTTATTTCATTAATTCTCTATTTATTTCACTGTCATCTACAGGATTCATCTGATTTAACAATGGACATTGAAGGTGAAGCATATGACAATGAATATTATTCGGAAGAAGAGGGAATGTATAACAATGGCGATTATTCGGATAATGAAGAGGAAATGGATAACAATGACGATTATTCGGGTGAAGAGGACATGGAAAACATTGATGCCCAAGTTGATACCCAAGTAGTGGACAATGATACCCAAGTCGACAATGAGAATGGGGAAGCCTCTGCTCCCCAAGCAAACAAGAGGGGGATGACGCGGTTGGTAAAGTGGCATGCCAGATTTGAGAAAAATGGTGAGCAAAAATGGCCATTAACATTTGATGCGCTGGGAAGGGTTGGCGGGGAACATAGAGCAAAATTTTCGAGTTTTATGGGAGACATTGTAAGGGCAGGGGTTGGATTGAGGTATCTAGAATGGAGGAAGGTGCCAAAAGAGGACAAGAACAAAATGTGGGCAGCGATTCAGGTTATGAAACAGATTAAACATTTTCTCATATTAGGTTTGTTATTAAATTCCATGTGACTAAAATATCCTGTCATATGTTATTTTTTTCAGAAATATTTCAAAATTGATGATTGTCGAAGGAAAGCAATAATGGTACGGCTTGGTGGGTTGCTAAGGAGTTTTAGAAGAAATATGTTGGAAAAACACAATCGTCCCAACCTAGCAAAACCCACCGTGCTTGAGAAAGTTCCAAAGATGTATCGCACTATTGTGAAAAAAGAAGACTGGGACAGATTTGTAGCATATACAAGATCTGAAGAATTCGAAGTTTTTATTCAATTCAAACTGCAGATTTCATTAATTAAAGCTAATAAGTGTTAATTAATGAGATTATAATTATATATCCTACTGTTCTGTTGGAAAGGCTGCGTCAAAGATTGGAAAAGAGGTTCGAGCAAATTATACTTATGATCATTCAATGGGGCGGGGAGGATACATCTTTCTGAGAGAAAAACTGGTAATAAGCTAAGTGTGTTACACCCAGTCATGGTTAAGAACGTGCAATGTATGTTTCAAGTCTGATATATATTATTATTATAATACAAGGTACAAAACAAAGAAATAGCAGCTGATGAATTCCCCTCTCGATCGTTTATGTGGAGGAAAGGAAGGGTAAATAAAGAGGGGGAATACAAAACCCCTGTGGTGAAGGGCGTAGCAGGTGATATAGTAAGTTTAGTTGCTATATATATACCTAATTATTCACATGTTAAAAATTAACAGCACCTCATTAAGTTAACTAAATTATATTACTGCAGGCCGAGAATGAAACAAAGATAAATGCGGGATCTGTGACCGTAGAACCGGGAACGGATGCCCTGACATTGGTCCTTGGCAAGGAAAGGGGTGGATACCTAAAAGGTATTGGGTATGGAGTGACTTCCCGTGGATATTGGCAGGGTGCTCCAAAAGGGCGATCGAAAGAACGGATCGAAAAACTTGAGGCGGAACTAAAAAATGAAAGACAGCTGCGTGAGAAAAAGGATCAAGAGATTGAGCGCCTCACTGAAATGGTTAAATCACAGGATGATAAAATTGATAAGCTTACGGCGCTTATGGAGGCCGTGATTCAAAATAATCAAGTTCATAAAGCGGTAAATTCTGTAAGGGACAAACTATATATATATATATATATATATATATATATATATATATATATACCTATAATTAAGTATATTATATATACTTTACTTTTTATCGATCAATTAAATATTATTGCTGATACGATCAATCTCCCTTGAGCGCATATTTATTAATTAACTAATTGAATTAATTGTACGTAGGACATGATCAATTCTGCGCACAATACATCGCGGAAACAATCTACTCAATCAAACTCATCTCAAAGGTCGGCCGATAAGGTACGGATTTGAAACAGTTCTGAATTTGAGTTGATCTGGAAGATTCTAGTTCATCTGGATGAACATGCGTCTCTACTTATAGTTCATCCGGATAGTTAGAGTTCATCCGGATAGTTAAAGTTCCACAGGATAGGTAAGGTTCATCAGGATAGTAAAAAGTTCACCAGGATAGTTAGAGTTCATCGGGATAGTTAGAGTTGATCCGGTAGATTCTAGTTCATCTAGATGAACATGCGTCCCTAGTTATAGTTCACCGTGTTGGTTATAGTTCATCCGGATAGTTAAAGTTCACCAGTATAGGTAAAGTTCATCAGGATAGTTAAAGTTCATCAGGATAGTTAAAGTTCATCAGGATAGTTAGAGTTGTTCCGGAATATAATTAATAATTAACTGTGCCGGCTATGATAAGTTTGTACTTCATCCGAATGGTTATTTGGATAGTTAACTAATGTTTAGCCGGTTATGATCGATATGATTTTATTAATTAATTGAATTGTAGGTCACTTCTGCGACTCTATCACAACACACTCCTCCATCTACAACAGCGTCGCAAAAGGAAAGGGTAACTATTTTAATTTACACAGTTGTGTACTTCCCTTATAACTAATTGCTCTATGATCATTTAATTAAATGCTGATGTTGTCTTTAGGTGAGAAAGAGAAAAATGACAGAAGCAGCAGCTGCTGCAGCCAGTGCTGCTGGGGCATCAGAGCAGGAAGTGGTATATATATATATATATATATATATATATATAATTAATTTAGAAATTTGACAAATCGCTTTGACGTTATCGTTAATTAATATATATGTTACTAATCAGTTAATTACATGGTGTTAATTTAGGAAAAGAATAAGAGACATGCAAAACCAGTAAAACCTGCAGCTTGTAAAGTACCTCCTAAGAAGAGTGATCATCAGTTGGAAAAACCAAATAATTATGATGCCATTGCAGCTGCTATCGATCTGCACCCAGTAATCCAAGAGGTATATAGATTAGTATATACCACAATTTTTGTAATCTATTTTTTACTTTAATTAATTAATTGTTTATATATATGCTATAATTAATATTATTATTATTATTATTATTATTATTATTATTATTATTATTATTATTATTATTATTATTATTATGTCACTTCTGATCAGGGGAGCCAAACTGCGACGTTGCACATGGAGGGGGATCCACTGAACGTCGTGGGAGTGGCTGAATTATTACCAAAACAAAAAGATGAGAAGATTCATGGAAGTCCATTACCTCCTGGTTGCCGTAGAATTAAAGTTTATCAGGTCAAAAAGGGTGCAACATTTTTACCATTCCCAGTAGATGATAAAACAACGCTTTCAGAGGTTGAAAATAAATATATTATTGCATGGCCGATGAACCGAATGATCCTTCATTCTAATAACAAGTCAGATAGATCACAGCCGGTTGATCATTCTACGGTTCAAAGAGTACTGGAACAACCACAGGTAATTACTACATTAATTAATCGTATCCGCTAATTAATTAACTATATATATATATATATATATCTGATCGGTTTTATTTGTCATATATGTTTCCAGGGGAAATCAAAGATTACAAAAGTGTACGTAACACCAAACCAGCCGAATCAAAATCTGATAAATAGAAAAATCACACGGCACCAGCAGAAGCAGCTGATCAGCACGGACAAGAAATTATTATAGAAATTAAACTTTGATTAGTGTCGTATGTTATCTTTTTGAACAGCGTCATGATTAGTGTATGTACATTAAATTTTAATTATAATATATGATTTTTAAGGTTTCTCTATACTAATTAATTAATATATAATTAATTGTAATTAAGAAAATATATGTGACCATATATATAATACCAAAGGCCACACTTTTTATATTTTAACGTGGCCGTTGCCACCATTTGGCCACGCTTATTGGGACAAATTATATGATTTCAACTACCCTTTGGCCACTTTTTTTTTCCCAATTATATGTGGCTAAAACACAAATATACGTGACCATATAATACCAAAGACCACGTTTTTTATATCTTAACGTGGCCGTTGCCACCCTTTGGCCACCCGTATTGAGACAAAATGTATGATTTCAACTACCCTTTGGCCACTTTCTTTTTCCAAATATATGTGGCTAAAACATAAATATACGTGACCATATAATACCAAAGGCCACGCTTTTTATATTTTAATGTGGCCGTTGCCACCCTTTGGCCACGCTTATTGGGACAAAATTTATGATTTCAGCAACCAATTTGGCCAGGTTTTTTCAAATCATATGTGTCTAAAACACAAATATACGTGACCATAAAATACCAAAGGCCACGCTATTCATATTTTAACGTGGCGGTTGCCACCCTTTGGTCACGCGTATTGGGACAAAAATTATAATTTCAGCAACCCATTTGGCCACGTTTTTTTATAACATATGTGGCTAAAACACAAATATACGTGACCATATAATACCAAAGGCCACGTTTTTGATATTTTAACGTGGCCGTTGCCATCTTTTGGCCACGCATACTATGACAAAATGTATGATTTCAGCAACCCTTTGGCCACGTATTTTTATAATGTATGTGGCTAAAACACGAATATACGTGACCATAAAATACCAAAGGCCACGTTAACCAAACACATGTGGGCGTTGGGACCCTTTGGCCACGCTTTTCTGAAGAATTGTTTGATTACAACAACAAATATTGGTACCCTTTAGCCACGCTTATAGGTGGCTTCAGCCACTGATATTGTAACGTGGCCGTAGGGTACATATGGTCACGGCACCTATGGTGTCGGTTGGTATGGAAAGAAAACGTGACCAAACACCTTTTGTCACGGTATTTTTCCGTGGCCAAAGGTGAATTTTGACGTAGTGGAATTTACCTAGAACAATGTTTTTTAATTGGTAAAAAGTGAGAGCAGAATAATGACGCGGACCTATCATGAAAGTATTTATTCTGTTTTTTAAAATAACATAAGTTGTTCCAGTTTTATTCATACAGATTATGTATATACTCTATTTTTTCATATTAACATACATTTTCAATGAATCATAACAGAGCTCCATTTAACTCATAATTGTGTTCTTACATGAAGTATATATTCTTATGTACTAGGAACTTGCATCTATTTGTATTCTTCAGGAACAAGAGTTCATCCGGATTTTGTTCTTCAGGAACAAGAGTGTATGTTATTATAAGGTACTTGAGAATAGTATGATTAAGATGTGATGTAAAGAATTTACCTCTGTAGATGCCGGAGCATTAAGTTGTTGTGGTAACTATTGATACATGTTCCTAATCGTCATGTGAAGTATCGAATACAAGACGAATCACACAAGATTGATGAGGTCCGAACTCAGGCCGAACCTGGAGATCGGACATGGCCGAACGTTGGGCCGAACCTGAGGTTCTGACCAACGTGGTTCAGCTTGTTTAAATAGGATGTCTTGTATAGAATTCAGAAGCTTCCGAGTCATATCTTCTCTGTGTACTCTGTGGTCATCTCTGTGGTTAATACAAAGCATATTTGTATTTACTCTTCGTGTTTTACTCGTCTACATTGATTTCATTACGACTAAGTAGAAGATCCACACGCTCAGGCAATTTCAAGTGGTATCAGAGCATTTGGTTTGCTCTACTGGTCGGAAATCATTGTTTTTCGGAGTTTTGAGTTTAAATTCACGTTTTTGAGAAAATGAGTATCATTTTTGGATCCGTTTGATTGTTCTAGTGTGCTTTTCATCAAAAATTTATTTCTAGATCGTTCATTTCGAGTTTACTTGGATTTCCATCAATAATTACATTGAAAAACACTGAAAATCGAGAAAATGGTGTCGAGTGAGGTCGAGCTCGTCTGAGGTTTAGCCACGTTCGGTGTAACCGCTCCGAACTTGAGGTTCGGATGGAGATCTGTCGGTATATCGGTTCGGTGAGAGATCGGTCCACATTCGGACAAAGTTCGGTGATTGTTCGGCGCTCGTTCGGTCTAGGTGTTGTTTAAGTGTCCGAAGGTCAAGTTCCGCGAGAGTTCGGCGAAGTTCAAGTTTGGAGGAAGTTCGGCGAGAGTTCGGAGGTAGTTCGGAGTGAACAGTAACCAGATTTTTCAAAATGTCCGATTTTCAAGCGTTCGTGGCTATTTAAAATTCGGTTCAAGCTACGACGCAATCGATGATGAATTATGATAACGAAATCGGAACAAGTCAGAAAGTTCCTAAAGTGCTTAAATTGGAAGATTATCATAGTTGGGTTACACGGTTTGAAGCATATGTTTCTGCAAATGATATTGATATGTGGTTATCATATTTAGAGCCATATATTTTTCCTAAAGGTGAAGACGGGGAACCAATTCTTCAAAGAAAGCTTTCAGGTGAACAAAAGAAATCATATCAAGCTGAAAAGAAGGCATATGGTACTTTAACAATGGCATTGCCGACATAATTATTACATCAATTTTCAAGTAATTACACAGCAAAGAGTTTGTGGGATGCTTTAGAAAAGAGACGTGAAGGCAATGATCAATACAAGAAAAGTCGACAAATGGTGTTGAAGAAGGAATTTGATAGTTTCAAACATTATCAAAATGAATCGATTCCAAATCTGATTGCAAGGTTTGCTCATTTAATGAGTGAAATGAAATTGGTGAATCTTACAAAAGATGACGCTGATAAGAAAGACAAGATCATGGAAGCCCTACCAGAGAAATGGGAGAATTATGTGATGATGGTTTCTCATGATAAAGATTATTCAAAAATGTCTTTTAATGATCTGATTCAACGAATCCAAGCAAGAGATATGGAGTTAACGGTGAATAAGTCACTTCATGAGCAAGTTCAAAATCCTGCAGTGTATTAATTCAACTTTGAATGCTGGGAAATCGAATATTCTTAGTTCTGCACCTCCTACAGCATTTATTGCAGGTAAATTTGAAATTCCAAGTTATTCTTCTCCTGGTTGTACTGTTTTGAGTCCTAGTTCTTCAACTCAAAGTGCATTGTCTGTTCAAACTGTTGATGATTATAATGCGTTCATGTCTGCATTGGTATCTTCATACTTTGGTGTTATCACTGGTGTTGTGAGTAATGTTGAGTTAGCAAATGAAGATTACAATCAGGTTGATTATGATCATTTAGAGGAAATGGATCTAAATTGGCAGTATGCTATGATGGTTCGAATGACAAAGAAATTTTTCAATAGAACTGGTAAGAAGAGACTGAATCTGGAAGGGAAGATTGGTTTGGACAAGTCAAAGGTGAAATGTTATAAGTGTTCAGTTTATGGTCATTTTGCTCGAGAATGTCCAAGTTCTGCGGAAAGTAAATTGAAGACTGGTCAACATGCACATTTAGTTTTTCATCCATCAAATGAAGGTGAAAAGGTTGAGAAGAAATCTGTTACTTTTGCTCATGATTGGACCAATACATTTTTGCATTCAAATGAATTTGCATGGAATGCAGATTCAGAAGTTACAAAGAATCATGTTCCAATTACTGTTGCTTTGACTGCTCGTCATGTTGTTGATGACAGCTTTCTGACTGATTCCGATTCTTATTCAAGTGCATCTTTGATTCAAGATGATTTACCCAAAGTTTCTGATAGTTCAAAGGTTGAAGAACTTAAATGTCTTACATGTGTCAAATTACACAATAAGATTGACTGGTTTGAACAGAGTTCTAAAACATCAACTGAAGAGATCTTGGTTCTCAAGAAAGAGTTAGAAGATTTTCAAAAGAAGTATTATGAGTTGGTTCATGTTCATGAAGATATTTTGAAAGAAAAGTCTCAATTGACTGAAGAATGTGAAAAAGCAAAAGCTGAAGCTTTAGACGCAGCTCAAGATTTTGAGAATTTGTTTGAGAAAAGTTATCCAGTTCAACAAAAGTATGAAGAAGCTACTGCTCTTATTGCTAAAACTGTTGTTACCGTTGAGAAACTTCAAAATAAAATCTCTATGCTTCAATATGAGAATGTTCTTTATCGAGACAAGAATGAGGTATTAACGAAGGATGTTGAGATTTACAAGCAAAAGGGAGAAAATGTGCTGGAAGAGTTATTTGCAGAATGTGAGATCCGAAAGCTGCAAACTTATGAATATGATGATCTTAATGCAAATTTCATTAAGTCACAGAAAGAGGTGTTTGAGAGTCAACAAAAGATTAATGATTTGAAATTGGAAATTTTGGAGTTAAAAAGGCAAGTGAAGAATTGCAATTTGTCTCCGACATTGCTAAACTTCTCATACAAGCAGGATCAGAGTTCGGAGAGTTATAAGAAGGATGATATTCACTTGGTTCCTCAACCAGTGGATTTGATTGAAGTTACTTCTGCTCAAATTGAACCAAAAGCTGAAGTGAATGATTATTCAAAATTTTCTACTCCACCCAAGAACACGTCTATGTCTAAGAAGAAGGAAAAGTCTTTGGGTAAAGCTCCAAAATTTGTTTCGAAATCTCTTCTGGAAAATGAGAAGGTTTTTGATAAGGTTGTTTCAAGTTCTTCATCTGCAACCGAAGAAGAAAAAGGTTTGATTGAGAAGAACAGGCTGAAGGATATTAAAGCCAAATTTACTAGTGAAGCTAAAGCAAGAGATGCTTCTGGTTCGTGTACAAACTCTTCAAAGAATCAAGGTTCTAAACGCAAAGGTTTGGGTTACAAAGTGCAGGAAGGACCACTTCAAGTGACGAAACCAGTGAAAGCTGACAAGGCTGTTAAAGCTAAAGTTTCAAAGAAATCTTCATCTCAGAAAGAATTTTCTTATTATTTTGGTAGATCGTCATCTTCAAGGAGTCCATATCCTAGGTATGATTCTTCTGATGGTTTCTTTGATAATTTTGATTCTGAGCATTCATCTGGTTTTTCAACAACAAAACAATTTTCAAACATGTTTAGTGAAAGACTTTGTTATGTATGTCGTCAACCGGGACATCTTGCTACTGATTGTCCGACGACCGCATATATCCACAAAACTGCTAAATATGTGGATAGCCAATGTCAAATTTTTTATGAGCCATGGTCCCCAAAAATCAAATCAACCCGTAAATCGTCTTGGTCTAAACCAAGTATGTTGGTTGAATCTGATTCCGGTTCTGATAAAAAATTAAACTTTTACAAATTTGGAAACCGAAAGTTGTTTCTGAGGCCAACGATGACTTTCTGGAAGACACCGGGCGACCCGACGTTGTTGAATCGGGTCGTTCCCCAGAGCGATTAATGATTTATTTGGTGTTCAGCAGGTATTTCAGGAGGACCTTTCGGTGATTGGAAGATTGCTGATTGTGAAATATCTGTGCTAACTTAACCTGAATTTCAAAATCAAAATTGGTTTTCAAAAGGCTAAAACTGCAAGTATTTGTGTTGGTTGATCAATTTCTTGTTTTTGTTTTCCTTCCGTCTCATTCTGAGGGGGAGTTTGTTTTTCTAACAATATAAACATAGTGTGTTGTTTTGTCAATCGTAAAAATGAAAATCTATAAATAGAGTTGTCATTTTTAGGGGAGAAAATTGAAAAAGACAAAAACATTGAAAAATGCAAAAAGCCAAAAACATTGAAAAATGAGAAATTGTATCCGACATGATTGGGAAATGATGGTACATTGGCTGACATTGTCTGACTCATGGATAAAATAGATGAAAAGGCCATAAGACCATTTGATCGATGTGTAAGGTAGGCTCGCCAAATTAGAAAGTATACAAATGTGATATACACTAAATTTGATGCTTGACTTAGTGGATAACATCTTGATGCATATCTCATGATATATCAAGAAGAAGATATGTGAAAAGAAAAATAAGAAGTCACTGTGTATACATGTGTGCATTTTGCAAAGATTTCAACTTCTTTGATTTTCTTTATTTTGTCAAACGATCGGACTTTCTCTGCGTATCGAAAGATCGACCTGATCGTTGTTCGTTTGACGTTCTGCTTTATTTTCTTTGGTGTTTCGTATAACTCATCGGACTTTCTCTACGTGTACGGGAGTACTGACCTGATTGTTATTGAGTTATACAATTTTAACTTGTTTTATTTTCTTATTTTGTTAAATCCGAGGCCTTATCTGCGTATCGAAAGATCGACCTTAAGGTAGACGATTTAATGTTCTTATTTCTTTTTGCATGGAACACAGTTGACTATATCATGGTTACAATAATTATGTGATTAACATCACAAATGAAATCACAAAACGTGATAAGCAAAAGCATATCTGAGTATGTCTGATAGTGTGGGGTACACTGGTCAATGCAAAAACTAATCAATATCTTAACATATCCAGATCTTATGAGTATGATTGTGCCAGAGTTTAAAGTTGGACAAATTATATCTGCAATTGGCATGGCTTATTTGCTTCAATAATTGAAATTGAATTGTAGTGCAGCATGTTATGACCAATATGATCCCAAGTTGTGATCTTTCTTACAAAAGACAAAAATAGTGTCTGATTCTGTATTGCATTTACTTTTAATATCAGAAAATACCAAAAAGATTTAAGGTGTGTTTTGATATAAAATTTCTAAAAGCTAAAAAGATTTTGTTTCTAATTTGTTTTCGATTGATCAGCACGAAATACGAAATCATTTTCAAAATCAAAATATCTTGGAGTCTCGAAGAGACATTTTGCACCAAGATTATTTATGTTGGCAGATTTCTAAGTGGGAAGAGAACATCACAACTTCAAGTCTTCTGAAGATTGTTGATAAAGAGGTTACACACGATGCAATATCAACTATTCAAGATTGAACTCATCGTCAAGATCGAGGACGAGTTTGATTGGAGATACAGGATACAAGTTTAATGGAGGAGATGATACTGCACATGCCGAGGGGGAGTTTGTTGATACATGGTCATTGATCGTCATGTGAAGTATCGAATACAAGACAAATCACACAAGGTTGCTGAGGTCCGAACTCAGGCCGAACCTGGAGTTTGGACAAGGCCGAACCTTGGGCCGAACCTGAGGTTCGGACCATCGGGTTATTCTAGTATAAATATGTGTATCTTGTGTTGTATTCGGGTAATGGTCTAAACAGTCTAAGCTTTCGTGTCATATTCTCTGAGTGTACTCTATGGTTATCTTTGTGGTTAATACAAGTGTTCTGTATTTACTCTTTGTGTTTCATCTCGTATTACATTGATTCCATTACGATTAAGTAGAAGATCCCCACGCTCACGCACTTTCAAAATCAGACGCAACCAATTAACACCCTCGGTCGGATTTTGATAAGCAATACATAGAAACCAATTTTAATTGCTAAAAACATGTGTTCGATGGAGTATTTTCAGATCTATAAACTGGATTTAGTCAGAACGAGTTTTATGAACCAAAAACCAACAAACACTGGATGAAAACCTAATCTAAGTCCACCAGTGTGTTCGGCATCAAGAGATCTACCTAGAATCAGTCTCAAAATCGCCAAAAACACATTTAATCGAAAATTTGAAAAATGTGCAGCAGTTCGGTGCACGTTCGGAGATAGCAGTAACAATGATTCTCCGAACTTTAGGTTTGGCGTATTTATAGCCAACCAAGTTCGGACCCTCCGAACTCCAAGTTCGGACGAACAGTAGCACCGAACTCCCAATTCGGCCATCTCCAAACTCTGTCCGATAATGAGGTTCGGACCTTCGAACGTCCATCTTCGGACCTCCGATCTCCACGTTCGGTCATCCGAACTCCAGATTTGGAGATTTGAAACTCTTTCAAAAATAACCCCTGAATTTGATGATTTTTTTCAAATTGAACTTCCAAAGTTTAAAATTTGTCAATTTTCCTCAAACTTCGTTCAATTTTACCGATGAAATTTCTGAAATCAAGTCCATTTGGTTGTTTCTGGCATTATTTGGAATCTTTGTAGGTCCGGAAAACTCCCAAACACACGATATTTGATCTAATACAAGTGCGGAATCCTTGTATAAGATTGATTCAAGAGAAAAGTAGATGAAATAGACAAGATCTAACGTAAAGATCAAGTCTTGAATGAAGAACACTACAATATGAAGCTGATCGTAAACTCACAAGAAGATAGGAATCGTAAATGGTAAGTTGTATTGAAAAGCTTAATCATAAACACAAACATATGAGGCTTATATAGTCCTCATAGATAATCGTAAACCTAGTTGAAGCCCACATGGCCCAATCATAATCACTAACTAGCCCACTAACTAAAAGATAAACAAGCCCAAAACAAAACACAATTAGCCCAAATACAAATGTTCATGCCTCATATAATTATAGCCCAACAATCTTCCCCTAGGCATGAATCATTTGAACCTTCAAGGCAGCAGCAAATCAAACCGGAATGAGGTTTGAATGTTGTTCGACCACCACCTGTTCTCCACAATCTTCTTTGCTGCCCCATCAAAAATACCAACCCTTATAGCATTCGCCATGTCATTCTCGTCTCCAAGGATGGGTTGGGTGGCCAGAAGCTTGATATCTCTCTCACCAAATCTAAGCAAATCCACCGGGTCATAAAATCTGAATTGACGCATCGGCTTGCAGAGAACCACCACTTCATGTGTTGTTGGATCGTAATACCAGCAATCAAAGTTTCTTACCAGTGTTTCATCCTCGATCTCATCCAACATATTAATCACCCTTGTGCGCTTAGTTGGTGGCCTCCGTGCTTCTCCAATAGACTCCCCTGTCACAGGGTCAGTCCCGGTCTCTCTCCACCTGACCTCCTTCAGCTCGAAATCTCTGAAATCATTCTCCATGTGGCCTAGCAGATTATCTCTGATCTGATTACCTTCTGGTCCATTCCACCTGTTAATAAATGGAGCTCTCAGAAGGCTCCTGATCTCAGGCTCAGTCCAGGAGTGGAATTGAGCACGTGTAGAGTAGTACTCCACTGGACTATAGCCGTCACGGATCACGGCAAAGATTTTCTTCTCCATATCGTAGTGCCAACATAAGATTGCCTCACGACTCCCACGCTTATCAATTGAGCTTTCACCAACGTCAATGGTGTACTGTGTGGGAGCTGGTCCTTGGAAAAACTCCTTGAACCAGTTTTCGTGGAAATCTTGGAGCCTTTGAGATGATCCTGCCACAGTGGGCGTAATCCGGCATCACTATATTCTCATCTCCTTCGTCAGTCTCCATTGCATCAGCAGCTTGATTTCCCTGAGATGAACTCTGACCAGAGGCACCCGTGTTGTTAGGCCCTGCACCATCTGTCAGTTGATTAACCTTCCTTCTCAGGTCCTTTATCATCTTGTAAAGATATTCCATTCTTTCCTTGTCTGCCACCTCATACTCTCTCATATATTTGCTGCTTGCCTCCTCCTTCTCTCTCAAACGCTGGTTTTCTTCCATGAGAGCCTTGATCTCATTCTGTCTGATCCTATTCTGAGAGATCAGGAAGTTGATCTGAGGATCAGCACTAATCCTCAAATCAACTGGAAGCTCAGCAGCCATCAATGGACGGAAACCTGGAGCCGCGAGTGGTTGGCTGGTCGCGGTAGAGATGCTCACTCTAACCGGACTTGGAACAACGAAGGTGCTCTCAACCTCCAGAAATTGCCTATCTTCACGTACAGGGCTTTGCACGTTCAGAATCGGACTAGCTTGCTGCACAGGGGCAGGTTGATCATCACCATCTTCAGTCTGTGTGAGAGACGGTTGCTCTTGAAGGGCTTCATCAACGGTTTCTTCTTGACCACTGGGACCCTCAGAACTGGGTCCAGCTGGTTGTACAACCAAAAGGCTTGAGCTTGTCTTGGTGAACTTGAACCGTATGCTCCTAGGATCAGATTTCTTTCGCGGAGATGGTTCACGAGCAGGGACGGGTTCTTCTACGAAAGCTTCATCAACGTTTATATTCAGCTCAGGAGGTGTATCATCACTGCCAGACGACCCAATCATATCTTCTCTTGACCTTTTATGGGTTAGTGGCTCCAAGTCCCCATAAATATCATCTTCAGTTATGTCCTGGCCAGTAAGGATGTCATCCATTATATTTTCTTCATCTGAGGGAATGACATCTTCATCTTGAACATTAACAGCTTGAGTTACTGTCAAGTCTTGATCTTCGGCAATTGATGCATTAACATTCAGGCACATCTGCCTCTGGCTCAGAGTCATCCAATACTTGTTCCCGTGCAACTTCAGGAAACGCACCTCTCTTTGTCCATTCCAATCTTCCTTCAAAAGATTGCTTACCCGCTCTATCCTGCGTTTGCAAGCCAAAGACTCCAGAATCCATGACCTTCACATCAAGCTTCTCAACTCTCTCCTCTATCATCGGATACTTCTTCATCACTACCATCTGAACGAACCTTGGCGTCATTAGAAACTGCTCTCTGGCACTCAGTTCTGCATTGCCTATCCAATCAATCAGCATCATCCTTGAGTAGTTAAAATTCCAGTCTAAGGCCAATGCTACGAAGGCAGTTCCATGGAGTTGGTTTAACTGATCAAAACTCGTTCTCTTGCCTAGGAAAGATTTCTGCATGTAATGCGCCAGGCACCTCCAGTAGTGCGGCAGAAGCTTCTTAAAGATGGGTGGAAATTTTCCTTCATACCCCATTGATTGCGCACCTGCCAGAACTACCTCCTTCGGATACTTGATAGGATGTGAAGCATCATCAGTGATGTTCAGCCCCTGCCTTATGTCTTCTTCTTCAATGACAATTTGTCTGTTATTGACCGTTGCAGTAATCCTAGTCTTGTCAGAGTTTGCCCTGGCAGTTCCCCAAAATTCTCTAACCAGCATCTCGTCGATGAGTACATTTGTCCTCAAGGCATGGTTAATCTTGCATGTGTTCATTCCGGCCACCAGTGAGTAAAATAACTCCATGTGTTTTTCTGGCGGGTCTTCTAGATAAGCCGGCATACAATGGTCTGGTTCATATTTTATATCTCCAATCAGCATCTCTTCAGCCATCTGAGAAAGACAAGACATATGCATCAGACATATGATCATTAATAAGCAATTATGATTATTAACCCTTTACTTGTTCAATTGACGATCACATTTTACTTTTGAACTTCACAAAATTTCAATTTGAACATTTTAGGGAAAATAATTGAATTTAGAACACGCTCACAAACATTTGATTTTACTTGAACATTTTAAGTTTGAAGAGATTAAAAAAAAATTAAGTGAACAAGTCCTAATAATGAGATTACGATCCAAAACATGTGTTTATGAGATTATTATGAGTTTACGATACATGAAACGGGTTTACGATCCAAACAGGGAGTTTACGATTCTCCAAACTGGTTTACGATCAGGGCAATTTAGGTTCAATCGTAATCAATTAAGCCCAATCGTAAACACCGAAAAAGTCACTAAGCCCAATCGTAATCATCGTGTGCCGTAAACTCGGATCGTAAACTTCTATCGGAAACAACAATCGTAATCGCCGATCGTAATCGGCGATCGTAAACACTCAATAGTCGTCTTCTCCGTCGAGACGATCGTAAACGTCAAAAACCGCCATAGGCAAACCTGCAAACATCTCGTAAACAGGTTAAAACTCATCAAAAACGTAACCACATCACATAGCACTACCTTTTATGAGTTTTAATCACCAATGCGACTTCAAATCTAGTAAAAATGACTCAAAAAGAGTGGAAACTGGGAGCAATCGCGATTTAGGGCACAAAACTCAAAAAACTTGTAACTGCACCACGATTACAGCCAAACAGAAAGGGGGTTTTGAAGTTTTTGTGTTCGGAAAGTGATTTCGAACACGGTGGTGCGCTTGGGTTTGTCGAAGGATGGTCGGATATGGCTGGAAACCGTTTTCCGGCGAGTGGTGACGGTGGAAGTTAGGGTTTGGGGAGCGGATCGTAAACACAGAAGGGAGGAGGGAATCGTAAATGAAAAGCAATCGGAAACCAGGGTTTTATTTAAAAGACCTTTCATTTTGGCCCCTCAAGTTTCAAAGACATTTAAGTTCACCCCAAACTTACAAAATTGATAGATCTCATTAACAACTTGATATATTTTGACTTTTGAGAATTTACAAAACTTCCCCTCAGATTCATACCCCGAGTATCTGATCATGATCATAAAAATTTTAAAAGATAAAACAGATAACATCAAAACCAAATTAAAATATTTACAAACTTACCTCAGAAATTTAAAATAATTACATACCTGGTGCTGGTATTTTTCACAGATAATATCAGACAGGTCTTTGACTGAGGAACCCTTTTCAGCTTCTGTTACTAGACACTCTAGACAATTGTCAGGTGGTTTGAACACAGAAACTCACATCCAGTAAAGTGCTTAAATATAGTACAGATTTACCGATATGTTTAACCGTCCCCACACCCAATTTTCCATAGCAAAACCTACCCAACCTCAGAGTTTATTGAGGATTCACAAACCCCCAACTTGAGGAACCATGCAACACTGCTTTTGACTACCACTTATTTTCTGTTTTTCATACATTATCAGTTGATGATCAGGTCGGCCGCATAAGCACGCAGAGAAGACCAACTGAATAATTTTATTTTCTTTTCTTTTTTCTTTTTCAGAATATTCATTTTTTTTTGAATTCTTTTTCTTTTTCTTTTTCTTTTCTGTGGTGTTGTCTTATACAGTATAAGCATGGCGTGTGAGAGAGTGAATACTAGGTAAATACCACTCTCAACCCGTTTTTGTCGGGACTCAGTTTTTTAAACCATGTAGACTAGGATGGGAAACTAAACATGTATAGAGTTTAAGATTATTGCACTTACATAGATGATCATTGTTTTGGTTGAGCTTACCGACATATCATCTTCGAGCAGTCTTTCACATCAGCCTTACACGTGTCAGTCTCCAACCGTCATTGAAGCAAGTTTTGCAAGTCCTATCAAAAGACATCATAAAAACCTTTCAGTTTAACCAGCACCATTTCTTCCCCTGTTTTTGTGAGGCTTTTGAAACAAGACTCAATTTTTCAGTCATTTTCTATTTTTTTTTTAAATATATTTTTTTAAGTAAAATTTAAAAATCAAAAACTCTGTACAAATAACATAGATGATCAGATCATTCCTCGAAGGCAATCATCTTCAGGCCTTCAACACAAGATTCAAAATTAGGACGAGGAAGGGGTTTTGTAAAGATGTCCGAAACATTCTGATCGGAGCTTACCTTTTGAAGCTGAATTAGCTCACGATCAAAGCAATCACGAATAAAATGTACCTTGATATCAATGTGCTTGGTTTTGGAATGTTGGACGGGGTTTTTCACAATCTCAAGAGCAGCAGCGTTATCACAAAATATGGGAGTGTTAACGAATTCCATACCGTAATCCGTGAGCTGGTTTTGGATCCACACTACCTGTGAAGTACCGGCAGATGCGGCCACGTACTCAGCTTCGGCAGTTGATTTGGATACGGTATGCTGCTTCTTGCTCTGCCAAGAGATGAGCCTATCTCCCAGGTACTGACATCCTCCAGTAGTAGATTTCCTGTCAAGGTCACTACCTCCATAATCACTGTCAGTAAAAGCATATAATTGAAAATCAGTGTTCTTCGGGTACCAAAGACCAAGCCTAGGCCTGCCCTTCAGATACCTGAAGATACGTTTAACAGCAGCTAAATGAGAGAGTTTAGGGTTAGCCTGATATCGAGCACACACGCAAACTGCATACATGATGTCTGGCCTGCTTGCTGTCAAGTACATTAGTGATCCAATCATCGACCGATAATGGAATTCACTCACTGACTCCCCGTTAAGATCCGCTGACAAGAGTGGTCTGGATGCCATGGGAGTGGCGATGGGCTTGCAATCCTGCATCTTGAACTTTTCCAGAATCTCATTCACATACTTCTCCTGATGAATAAGAATCCCAGAATCATTCTGCTTGACTTGAAGTGCAAGAAAGAAACTCATCTCGCCTTGGTCACTCATCTCAAACTTCTTCTTCATAATCTCCTCAAACTCGGTGCACAATTCTTCGTTTGTCGATCCGTAGATAATATCATCTACATACACTTGCACCATGATAATGTCTTCTTCCACCCTTTTCCTAAACAATGTTTGATCAACGACTCCTCTTGTATATCCATTCTCCACCAGGTGATTGGACAACGTTTCATACCAGGTTCTAGGAGCTTGATGCAAACCGTACAAAGCCTTATCCAGCAGATAAACATGATCTGGATTTTCTTCATCTATGAACCCTGGTGGTTGAGCAACATAGACTTCCTCGTTCATCTCTGCATACAGGAAGGCAGTCTTCACATCCATCTGATGTACAGTAAAATTGAGATACGAAGCCACAGCTAGAAAGATCCGAATTGCTTCCAATCTTGCCACCGGAGCGTAAACCTCATCATAGTCGATACCGTGGACTTGCCTGTGCCCTTGTACTATCAACCTTGCTTTGTTTCTTACAATGATCCCCGAGTCATCCTTTTTGTTCTTGTACAACCATCTCGTGGGAATCACCTTCTTGTCCTCTGGCCGCTTCACAAGACGCCACACTCCCAGCTTTGAAAACTGATTGAGTTCATTGTGCATGGCCTCCATCCAGTTTGGATCTTTGAGAGCAACCATCACATTGGGAGGTTCAATCTGGGAGATGAAGCAGGAAAACATACAAAAGTTGATGTGTCCTGTGCGGCTTCTTGTGGTGACACCCGCTGTCACTGGCCCAACAACATTACTCAGTGGATGATCCTTGTTGATTCTGCTCTCTTGGACATCAGGCACTGAAACATTAACAGGCAGATTAGTATTAACAACATTTTCAGACATACCTGAGCCTTGAGAATCCACTGGAGCATCACGTGTTCCTGAACATTCTGGAATATCAGCAGTTGCATTCCTAGAAGATTCAGCTGATGCTCTATCCACATGAGGTCTTACATCTGCACTAGGAGCTACAATGTCTTCTTCTTCGCCCAAATTGTGGAAAACATTCGAGAAATTGAATCCCTCAAACAATGATCCATAGTCGAAGATCCAATTAGGTCCAGTTCCCGCATCAGTAGGATTGTCCTCCATCCAATCTACATTGAATGCCTCAATGATCAACCCAGTGGTCTTGTTATAGACACGATAAGCACTATTTGCAGAATAACCCACAAAATAGCATTCATCGGCCTTCGCTTCGAATTTCCCTACATCGGACTGGATCAGCACCGTGCATGGACACCCAAACGTCTTGAAGTAACCCACCTTCGGTTTCTCTCCATAAATGATCTGATATGGAGTTTGCTCGTGACGCTTGTTCAGAAGAACTCTGTTTTGTACATAACAAGCAGTATTCACAGCTTCTGCCCAAAAGAAGATCGGTAATTTTGCTTCACACATCATTGTTCTAGCTGCTTCAATGAGTGTCCTATTTCTTCTTTCGGCAACTCCATTCTGCTGAGGAGTGTAAGGAGCACTGAACTGCCTTTCAATCCCCTTTTCACCACAAAACATATTTAGCTCAGCATTTTTGAATTCCGTCCCATTGTCAGATCTGATTGCCTTCACTCTTTTATCCAGCTGGTTTTCAATAAGCGTCACAAACTGCTTTACTAGGGCTGGAGTTTCGTACTTGTTTGACAAGAAAAAGACCCAAGTAAATCGCGAGTAGTCGTCCACTATCACGAGGCAGTATGAAAACTTGCTGACACTTTGTACCTGCATGGGACCAAACAAATCCATATGTAAGAGTTGAAGCACAGAAGAGACAGAATTTGTAACCTTTGGACGATGTGGCAGTTTGTGCTGCTTCCCCTTAGCACAAGCCACACACTTCTCCACTGAAGAGAAGTCTTTGATCGGAAGATTTCTGACATGCTCTCCTTTAGCCAGCTTGGATAGATTCTTCATGTTTGCATGTCCCAGACGACGATGCCACAACAATGCAAGATTCTCAGTCTGTTTTGAAATTAGACAAGCTGCTTCAGATGTTGGAGGCTTTCCCATGTTCAATTGATAAGAATTCCCGTGCCTTGGTGTACGCATTAAGATACATTCTTCAGGAATTTTTACACCAGGCTTAAGAATGATGCATTCCTTTTTGTTGAACATCACAGAGAAATCCCGATCACATATCTGTGACACACTTAGCAGGCTGTGGGACAGCTCCTCTACATAATGCACATCTGAAAAAGTCAGACTTCCATTCTTCACAACTCCTTTCTTTGAAATTCTTCCTCCCACACCTCCAGCAAAAGAAACACTTCCTCCATTGAAATCTTCAACCTCATCTAACAAAGACAGATCTCCGGTCATATGTCGGGTACAACCACTATCAACATACCAGAGATTGTTGACAGATCTTCTCGGCTGTCCCTACACAAACCATAAATCAGTTAGAGTCAGGTACCCAGGTCATGACAGATCTGGGCACTCCCTTGGAGTCAGTGTAATTAACCATCTTGAAAGACATTCCTGCTTTTGATTCGGATTCATTTAAAACTTTAGCATGAATTTTTGGTTTCCAATTTGGTTGTTTTTGGGAGTTAGAGCTACTAGCAGAGTTCTTTGTGGGTGAAACATTCCTTGGAGGAGATGTGGCCTTTTTACCTTTTGTTTTGATGATAGGTGTCCACTCAAGTTTTAATTTGGTATAAACCATTTGTTTTGGTTGAGTGACAACTTTTGGTTGTTCTATAACTGCTTTCCCCTTAGGTTTAGCAGCCTGATTGACTTTAGGTACTTGTTTCTCAAAAGGTTTTGTTTTCAATTTATTTGGTTTGTTGAAAACTCCTTTAGCTGCATAAGCAGGTTTGGAAGTTTGGCCCACATCTCTCCTTTCATTGACAGGCTTCGTCACTGGGGCCTTTGTGTTTAGAACCTTAGACTGTTGAGTCTTCATTGGTTCAGAACTTTGCTTCCCCTGTGACGATGCTTGCTGTTTTTGAGTTCTGTTCTCACCCCTCATCATTTTCTCAAGCATAGTTGTCCGCTTGTTCTGCGGATAATATGGCTCATAGGGTCTGTTCATACAATTAGCAGCAAAATGACCTGGTTGACCACATTGAAAACAATTCATTTGTCTAGGCCCATTGACGTTGCTACACAAGTATGAGCGTCTTGGGTAAGACGACTTCCATTCCGGTTGATCATCCCATTTGTGTATCACACGTTTTGAATGTTTTTCAGGTTGTGTTATTAAACAAAATTGTTCAGATTTTGATTTATCAGTTCTATTATAAGTTGACACAACCTGGGGATACGGAACAAAATCATTGGGCTTAGACTTACGGCCAATCTTTGTGTTAGGAACACGCATTTTAAAGGAACTAACGACTTCATTAGGATTAGAAACATGTTTTAACAAGACAATTTGATTGGACTTGGATGTTTCAAGTTCTGACACAGATGCCAGAACGTCATCCTTAGGTAAACTAGAAACAGAACAACTAGACTCATGACACTCATTGACCCTCAAGCATTCAGCATCCTCCCCAGATACATCTTCAATGCCTACAACATCTGCACATGTAACAAAAACATTAGAGGAACTAACATTATTGTTTAAAGATTCCTGGGAAGAACCTGGTTTAGTTGTGAGGTCAACAACATTGTTCTGACTACCTGTCCTATATAAACCAAGTTTCTCCTGTTCTTTCTCTATTTCTGTCATAGGGGTCACACCAACCATCAAGCTATCTATAGGAGGACCTGCTTCATGATATCCTGATCTAGTTCTATCTACTTGGTCCTCCTCATAGAGCATTCCTATGATATCTCTAGGGATAGGTGGGGGAATTATAACATTTGCGGCCATGGATTTGTCAGACTTTTCTGACCCAAAACCTGGTGTGTGTTTTCCTACTTGTCCACAAACAACTGCCTGAGATAGTTCTTTACCTGCCTGAAGCATTCTCTTGTTTCTCAATTGATTCATATCTAACTGAACTTGCATCTCATTAGTCTTATGAGTCAATTCATCTACCTGCTTTCTAAGGTCAGCTATCTCTAACTTGGCATTATCATACAGGATAGATTTCTCAGTTGCTATCTGTTGGTACTTCACTATATCTAACTTTTGTGCCTTAACCTTTTCCTCATTTTTTACCCATCTACCCTTAAATGAGCTCCTCTCACACTTGACCTCAAACAATTCTATTTGATAATTCTTACAGATTTGTCTAAGACCAGGAATAATACGAGCACAAGTGGGATCAGAACATACCTTTAGGTTTTCAGCATCAGCAACGAACGCTTCCTTGTCTTCTATCTGACTCTCCTCAGGCTTTCCTTCATCAGTGACCACAAAGGCATGATTTTCTTCATTATCCTCTTCTGCAGTAGCAATCAAAGCATGTGACAAACTAAGATCCTTCAGCTGGGGGGTCAGATCCCTCAGCTGGGGGGTCCAGTCATAACCTCCACCTCCCTGAACCACCAGTGCCCTGGCATCACCCTTTCCTTTCACTTCAGCAACCTTCTTTTCTTCAGCTCTTTCCTTCTTGGGCTTCGTGCATTCCCTGGCAAAGTGACCATACTCATCACAATTATAACACCTTAGCTTCGACTTGTCAAACCCCATTCTAATCTTATCCTGATCTTTCCAGACGTTCCTTCCCGTTTTGGCCATAAATTTCTTGGCTCTGAAGACAGCCATGGCCATTTGCCAAGAGACATCCAGCATCTCCACGTCCTCAGGATTTATCTGATTAAGATCACCAGCCACCATATCAGAAGGTACAAGATTCCCGGCCACAAGGGCATGATAGCTGTTCATGAAACCCATACCAAGGGCAAAGTTAGGATCATTGACATCTTCAGAGTTGACACCTCCGCTTGAACTGCCTTGAGGCTGTGCAACAAAAGCACTAGACATAGGAGCTGAGCTTGATCCACTCCCTGTAAACTTTCCTTCATGCTTACCCTCAACTTCTTCCGATAGCAAAGCCTGATTCAACTTTCCAGCCAAACTTAGAGAACTTATGTGGTTCAGCTCTCTCTGCTTATCATCGATCATCTTGGATTTCAGCTTGTTGATTAATTCATCCAAAGTCACTTCACTCAGCCTATTGTTGTCTTTGATGATTGATATATTGGTGTTCCAAGACTTAGGCAGACTGTTCAGCAACTTCAAATTCTTGTCTTCAGTATCTGGCTCTACTCCATAACTTGACATCTCTGCCATCAGTGACACATACCTCTGAACTTGAGCTTCAAACGATTCACCCTGAATATGATTGAACAAGTTAAACTTCTGCTTCAACATCTGCTTCCGACTAGCCTTAATATCAGGGTTCCCTTCATAAGCAACAATCAAGGCATTCCACAGTTGCTTAGCTGTTTTGCAGTGTTTGAATCCCTGAGCAATATCTGGAGTTAGGGCCATAGTCATTATCGCAAATGCCCTCTCAGCCTTGTTGCACCTCTCCCAGTCATCATCATCATACTCGTCTTCTTTCTTCTCTTTCCCTGCATTTGTTCCTGTTGCGTGAGTAGGTGTAAACGGTCCATTCACAACAGCCCTCCATAACCTCAGATCCACACTCTTCAAATGATTTTCGAATCTGTATTTCCACTCTAAGAAATTATCCGCTGAAGTTAGTCTTGGCGGACGAGTTATAGATCCGATCTCGAAGTCCAATTTCTGATACATGCTCGGCTCAAAATCCATTTCAATAGCTTAGGAAACCTAAAACTAAAGTCCAAATGTCCAAAAACTGAGATTACGATAACCAACCCTTGATTACGATCGTAAATGTCCGATTACGATCCACACAACCCGATTACGATCGTGAACACGTTTCCGATAACACGTCAAACCCGTAAACAGTTAACCGCCTTAAGAGAATCGTAAACAGAGATTACGATTATACGATTACGATCCTCGAATCGTAAACACTTGTTCCCGATCCTGCAAAATCGTAAACCTTGATTCCGACCCAACCAAATCGTAAACTTGATTACGATAAACAAGTACACTCGTAAACACTTGTTTCCGAGTCGTAAACACTGTTTCCGACCAAAGTATGATCGTAAACAGATAAAACACCAATCTTGAACTCGTAAACGTAATTCCGATGCCAATCTTCAAACAGTAGCAGTCGTAAACCTTCAAAACAACCCAGAAACTTGTCGTAAACACCCAGAAACAGCAGTAGCAGCAATCGTAAACCCCAAAAACCTTCAAATCTTCAACCAAACTTGAACACAAACCCAGAAAAACTCTTGAATCAATATCGTGAGAGCCTCGAATCTAAGATTCTTGGCTCTGATACCAATTGTAGGTCCGGAAAACTCCCAAACACACGATATTTGATCTAATACAAGTGCGGAATCCTTGTATAAGATTGATTCAAGAGAAAAGTAGATGAAATAGACAAGATCTAACGTAAAGATCAAGTCTTGAATGAAGAACACTACAATATGAAGCTGATCGTAAACTCACAAGAAGATAGGAATCGTAAATGGTAAGTTGTATTGAAAAGCTTAATCATAAACACAAACATATGAGGCTTATATAGTCCTCATAGATAATCGTAAACCTAGTTGAAGCCCACATGGCCCAATCATAATCACTAACTAGCCCACTAACTAAAAGATAAACAAGCCCAAAACAAAACACAATTAGCCCAAATACAAATGTTCATGCCTCATATAATTATAGCCCAACAATCTTTCACTACCGGTTGATCGAAAATAACGCAGAATAAAAATCTTTTTGATTTTTGTAAAATTTCAAAACACACCTAAAATCTTTTTGGAATTTTTCAAAATTATGCTAAAACATGTCTAAAATCTTTTTATGATTTTTCAGATATTCAAATAACAAACCAAACAGAATTGAAACAAAATTACTAAGAACTGATATAACTTAAGTATTTTTGTGAGAAAGATCCAGACGCGAGATCATATCGGTCAATATGCATCATACACACTGCAATTTCATTTTTAATCAGCATGCAAGTCAAGTTGGCAGCAAATACAACTTTTCAGTTTATTTCAGTTTGGGTAGATCAATTTTTATAGCTTTCTGATATGTTAAGATATATTTAGCAAGCATTGATAACATGATAACCCACATAATCAGAAATACCGGTAATCTGGCTTATTCTTATTATTTTTGTATTTTTCACAGAATTTGATTTCTACAGAGATTTATCATCATGGTGTTTCATGCAAAAATAAAGCAGAACCCTAAACAAACAACAATCAGGTCGGGTGGTAGGCACGCAGGGAAAGTCCGATTGTTTAGGAAAATAGAAAATAGAAAATAAAGCAGAAATTGTATAACCCAACAACAATCAGGTCGGTACTCCCGCACACGCAGAGAAAGTCCGATGAGTTATACGAAACACCAAAGAAAATAAAGCAGAACGTCAAACGAACACCAATCAGGTCGATCTTTCGATACGCAGAGAAAGACCGATCGTTTGACAAAATAAAGAAAATCAAATAAGTTTAAATCTTTGCAAATTGAAAACATGCGTACACCAGAACATCTCTTATTCTGTTTTTGCTTTTTCATTTTATTTAATGCCAAGATCACACAGTAATCATCATGATGTGTCTCACAATTAATCAAGCAAAATTTTAATGTTTATATCATACTAGCATATATCAGATTTACCCTTACGCATTTAACTAACCAAACAAGAACCTACAGCCTTTAGTTTTACTT
>JBCNJP010004487.1:0-28211 GCA_039602395.1 Deinandra increscens subsp. villosa
ATAATGAAATCAAATCTTTCTACTCTAATAAATAATTACAATTGTTGACACATATCAACATTATATTCATTCTTACAAAAGTTTTCCTTCTCAAATCTACTCCTTAATTAATTCTTTTTAATTGGAAACTATATCTTATTTTATAATTAATCATGATATATTTGTATCTATTTATATTATGAAATTATGACAACCATATATTAATTTTCATCTAAAATTGATCTAAATTACTTTTTTATAAACTATTATTATTTTCATTTTAATAAATATATAAAAAAAACTAATAAAATACCAATAGAAACTTATTTAGTGTGTTTTCAAATATAATTGAGCAAGTCATATTTAATATTTTAATTAATGAATACCTAATATTATTTTACGAATTCAATCAACATTGTAGATGATACTCTTTATAGAGAAATTCATAAACGACAAACTCATGTTCATAAGATCCAATACTAAATATTTTTCTACCATATCAAATGATCCATGATCATCCAATTTGAAAATTTTAAACATGATAACTAATTCAATTGTAAGTTTCCTAATGTATATCAGGATAACATTTTTTTTTATTGATATAACATTATAATATTGATTATAATTTAGATTTTGTACACATCAATCAGACTCTCTTCATTATAATCTTGATGAAACTTTATACTCACCTAACCTTCTATAAAGACAAAGTCTCAAGTTTGTCAAATCATAAATTAATGTTAGTTGCTATTCAGGGTCATATTGTTTTTTTAACAATCATTTTTGTATGTTGCATTTTTCAAATATAAAAGTAGAGACATGGGCTCTAAGTATTGTTTTTTATAAAGTGGGTAAAGTCACCAATACTGTATTATGAATTTTAATTTTGGTTTTTTATTTAATGTAATGTAATACGTTAAAACGGTAATAAAGAGAGTGTGCATAAATTATCAATTATATATATATATATATATATATATATATATATATATATATATTTTGATTCAAACTTAAATCATCATAATGATAACCTAACTCAAATATAATCTCTCAAGAACAGATAAAAAAACAAATAGAAAAGAATGAGTTTCATGATTGTAATGAACACTTCATGAACAATATATAGCACCCCAACAGCAGTTAGCAACAATTAGCCGTCAGTAGCAAATAGCTCCTTGCAATCCTCAAGAACCCATCAGTTGATATCCACATATGAAACAAGTTCACAAACACAAAACTAGAAAGAGGAATTAAACAATAACAATAATAGATATCTAAAGTCTGGATTACATATACATTTTTAACACTTCTCCATTTCTGTCTGATGTGTGTATGTGTTTTAACATTTTTAGAGTCTTAATTAGCTCCTCATCATGTTTCTTTAATTTGATACAAAAGTAGTTCATATTTCACTATATACGCCTCAAAACAATTCAAAAAGTGTAACGTTTTTCTCTTGTGCAGGGAACAATAGACGTTTGGGAGAAAACCAATGAAACTATCCACTACAATTTCGGGAAAAATGACTCCATATGTTACTCATATGATGTATTCAGCACTGTTGATGATCATAAACAACTTGTTACCAGAAACTGTAAGGTGTTGGTCATTAGGTATACTATTAAAACTCATACTCAAAATAGACCAAATACCATTTCCCTCAAAACAGTCTATACACACTTGTTTGGAATTCAGTCACTAGGCCATTATATCTTTTTAGTTTTTATGATTAGTTTTATAGAAGTTTTTAACTTAAATAATTATAATTAACAGCGGTGATCACGATATGATTATTCCATATGTGGGAACAGAAGAATGGATAAAATCTCTCAATGTCCCAATTGAAAGACCATGGAACCCATGGTTTGTTGATAATCAAGTTGCTGGGTGAGTTCAAATTTCTAGTCCTCTTTTAGTAGCACCATCTTTAGTTTCTTTCTCATTTTTATGAGCTATACGTACCTTGTTTATAATCGTTTTTCTTTTATAGATATCAAACGACTTATGCAACGATGGGATACTCATTAGTGTATGCAACTATTAAGGTAAGAAACATGACCTTAACCCATAATCTATTAACATATACTGGATAAATCAATTATTTAAGTCAAATATTTAAGTCTATGTTAAATGAACTATATGATTAGTGAAAAAGAATAGTGATTGAATTATTTGTGTGATGCAGGGGGCTGGTCATGCTGTATCACTATATAAGCCTAAAGAAGCTTTTGACCTTCTCAATAGATGGCTCGCTTCTCCTACTTATTTAGCTTATTAGCTAGATTGAACTAAGATTCTGTTCCAATTTGTATTCTTATTTATCTCATCTATCTTTGTATTCCAGTTTTTTACTTACAATCTTTAAATAAATAAACAACTTAGTAAAAATTGCGTTACATAGTTTCAAAAAGAAATAAAAATGGGATAAGTTAACAAACCAACAAGATAAGGAATTAGATTTAAATCTTGCATAACTATTGTATTCATGTCATTACAAGCAGGATCCAAATATTCTTCAGTTTTCGGGATGGATGAGATCCGGTTTTGAGTCTATATTGGTATCATACTCTCTTTCTTGAAAAAACTCCTCCTCAAGTTTTGCATAAGCTTAACACCATAAATCCCGACCAGTCGACCTCGATTGAAAGGAACATCAACCCGAGTCTTATTCTGCTGACGTGGAGGACCAATCCTGTCATTACTCAAACTTGTTTCTATTTAAAAAACCTGAAGGATCAAAATTGTTATTTTTTTAAACTTTATTTAAATAAAAATCTCAAACATCCCATTTCTTCTTACCCGGCAGCAAAACCTGCTCCGGCGAAAACGACGGAAGAACCACCTGCTCTAGGACATCATCATCGGGGAATTCAAGCAAATGGAAGCTTAGTACAACATCCAAGGAACCCTACGTTGCAAGTAAGGTTTACAACAATAAAAGTAATTTTCAGAAACAAAAGTTACCAATAGTTTTTTAAAGAACACATAAAAAAAGCATACATTACTTCGTTTTTGATGTTGGGATAAAAAGAACACATCAAAAATAGGGTTTCTGCGTTTAAGCATTAACCAAGAAATTTGAAGGTGATGATGTCTAAAACAATGCGTGTACTTAAATCTGGTTAATTGATGAAGTTAATTTAACATTCAAAGAAAAGAAGCGATTGAAACGGTCGATGTAAATTGTGAAGCCTGGATGAAATGTTATGTCAGCTTCATTAGTGTGACACTTCGGTCAATCCGTTTGTAAATACCCGACCCGTTTTCGATCATGTTTGATAATTAATAAAGAATCATTTCTCATTTGATGTTGTTATTTCACTTATTATATGATTAAACTCTTTAAGCACAATATTCGTAACATTCAATTTATCAATTGATTGCAAATCGAATCTTTAACTCGTCCGTTTTTGTTATTTATGTAAAACCATAAAACTTGAGTATTCCAAACATGTATGATGCTTTTGGGTAATACTAGTCATGCACACGAGTAAATACAAGTGAGGTTTCGCGAAAGTTCGAGGTATAAAACAAAAATAACGAAACTACGATTTTACGTGTGATTTCGGTATGAACCGAGAGTCTCATGATTTATCAAAAATTATTTTATCATCCCAAGATTAGAAATCAATTAATCATGTATCTTGTCAAGTTTTAGGGTTCAAAATAGTGAATTATGAAAGTTTAGAGGGTTATAGTGCACAAAACTAAGCTGTAGGGACCAAAACTGTAAATATTAAAATTCTGTCAAAAGTGGCGGCTAGGCGGTACGCCTCAAATTTTTTCATTCTGATCGGTACGCCCCAGAACCAGATCAGAAGAAAAAAACGATAGTCATCGTTTTGGGCGTCGAATTCAACGTGCTATGTGTCGTTTTTGCTCGATTACTCACCTTAGGACGTGTCCTTACATCCCTACGACCCTTACCCCTATAAATACTCGTCCCATACATCATTTTTGGCTGCTAATTCCTTAAAACAAGCTCTAGAAAACCCTAACCCGTCACAGAAACTTGCTCCTTCAAATTCGATCGATCCAGAGATCTTCTGAAGCCCATCTTCTACAGTCCTACGTTATTAGGTATGTAGATCAAAAGTCCTCAATCAATTTCTGTTCATATGACCGTTTGATTAGAGTTTTAGAATTAACTTAAAACTAGGGTTCTTAGTTATGTTTTGCTCAATTAGAGAAATCTGTGATGAATTAGGATCTGAAATTTTGCATAGCATCATGAAATAACATGTATTAAGAAAGCCCTAAACTAATTTTATGATTGGAAAAGGTTTAGTATATGTTCTTGAATCGGGTAAAATATTAGGGTTTTCTTAATGTTATTTTGTCAAAATTGGACTTTTGGGATCAAATTAAGGTCTCATCTTTTGAGGTATATCATAATATCATATTACAAACAAAAGCCCTAAGTTTATTTTATAAAATAACAAGTTTTGATATTTATTTGAGAAATACGTCAAATTAGGGTTTCTGAAAAACAATAATTAATATATCACAATTCCGGAAGGAATTGTGATATAATTTCTGAACCAAAACATGTTAATATATATATATATATATATATATATATATATATATATATATATAGATTCAAAAGTGAAAAATAATAAAATGTTAATATACCGAGTTATTCGGATATTTAGAAGTTCGTGCGGACCGTAAGGGTAGGCGCCTGTACACCGGGGTTTCTGGCAAAGCGGGGGTGTCACCTAAATCCCAATTGGGACCTGGCATACCTCACTGGGCGATTTCCGGGTGAGCATTTACTTATAGGAATGCACGTCTTCGTATTATCAATAAACTATGATTAAAAAGGGTAAAACGGTAATTTTAACTCAATTAAACATAGCGTTTCTATAACTCTTGAGATACTTAGAACTCGGTTCCTTTTTGAATTCTCTCATTTATATAGCCTATTTGTGTCATTAGGATAATTTCAAGGTTAATTACTTCTCGCGTTTTGGTGTTATCTCTCTTATCCGATCTCCTTATCAAGTGAGTATCCATACCCCCTCTTTTTATTATAATGGGATATGATGCGATATAAACTCTTGTTATTATTAGGAGGGTGATTCCTTCAAATGATAATTTGAGTAGTGAGTACTCATAGCCCCTTCTCTTTTAATACTTTGGGGTGTAACATGTATCTCTACCTCAAACTCAAACTCTACATATATTCCTCTAAAAATATATGCGAACTCTATGCTCGTTATGTGTGTTCTAAGTGTGTTAAACTTGTTTGAATTATTGATGTTGTTGTGCTCAAACTCAAACTCGAAGCGGATTCATTAACATACCACGCCGGGGTAACAATAATAGATTTATTGGTATGACAACCCACCCGGTAAATTGAAACGTATTTTCAATGGGTGATTGGAAACCTAATTGTCAAGGGTTTGATACGCTCATATTATTTACTCTATTTCATTACTCGTTTATCATACTCTACGAATGTTCACTTAGCACATAGATCGCATGTTTTATATAAATGATATACACAAAACCTATGTTTACTCACTAACTACTTTTGTAGTTAACACTTTATCTTATACATGTTGCAGGGAACCATGCTTGAGCTTCTTGTGATCATACTAGGATGCTAGACCTAGTTAAGAACTTAAATCAGTGTTTATGTTGTTTTCTTATGTATAATTATGTTTGTAAGATGTTCTTGATTAAATATATAAAAGGGGCATGTTTAAGTAAATTGCAACTTAAATTAGTTGTCATGAGCATTTGGACAATCATCATGCCCCGATAAATTCCGCTCTCGGTTGGGGTGTGACAGTTAGTACTTTCATTCTTGTGTTTTTGCCTATGTAAATCAACTGGTTCCATAGTCTTCATTTACTTAAGACCCTGTAACAAAAACCAATCCAGTGTAGCGAACCAAACAAAAACCAACCCAGTGTAGCGAACCAAACGAAATCAACCGACAATAAATACCAATTTGATTGAACTGTAAACAACCTTTGATGGTTAATCTAAGCAACAAATGCTTTGTAAACAGACAGTGTTAGTCTAAGTTATTAGACATCATGACATGATATAAAGATATCATAAAGATCGCAGCTGACCCAAAAGGCATCATCCATGAAATTACTATTGAAACCATCGATTCTTGTCTTCTTCTTAAAAAAAACTTAAATTCATAATGATAAGGGTCCTAATGGTTCGATTGCTAGATTGCTTCAGGAAAAAAATAATTCAACTAACATCAAAAATAAATTCAATGTAAGTGTGATTTAAGATAGCCATTACCTGACAAAAAAGAGGAAACCTCTAAGGGTCACAAATTGCTGAAACTATAGGTTTCTGCAAGAGAGAAATGAAGATCTTGATAAACATAGTCTATAATTTGTGATATGCATCAAAATATAACTTTGCATCAAAATTCTGTAGTTACCAAGGGCAATTTCACACATAATACTTTTTTTATAAGTGTAACACCCCAAAATTTTATGACTTAAATTATATACGTGTGTTATACCTGTTAAGTAGCTAAGATGCATGTGAAGTAATATATACGTAAGAATACGTATTTGAATAGTTAAAAGTATAGATAAGAACGTATTTGAACGTCACTATTCACGTACGAATATTCGATACGAAATTCGAGGAAACATCAAGAGGCGGTTTTATAGAATATGGTAGATAACGAAAAATAAAGACCATGGGCGCAGACGAATCTTAGATCCGAGTTAAAAATGAAGCGGGAAAACGCAAAATAGTGATTTGGGCCCGGTTTGTAATAAACCGTATTTAGGCACGAACATCACTAAAGTAACACCGAAACGAAGTTAAAATATCAGGTATTGCTAAATACTTGATTTATAATCATTATAAAATATATTTGCGATATTCGGCACGAAAAATGGTGGAATTGGTAACCGTTGCTGTTACGCGATAATAATCGAAATCGATTCGGTTAGCCGTTCGAAACGATTTTAGTGACTCGGCAAAGTACAAATAATTATTATAGTATCTATTAATAATTTCAGTCGAGAAGACGTATTCGGTCTGTCAAACGGCCACGATCGCGACGCTGATTAGACGTGCTTTCTACCGCGTAATAACTGAACGTTCACCGGTTAACGTTATAACTAAAGAATAAATATAATAATTATATTTATTGAAGTCCCGTAATATTTTAGATGTTCGGGAATTTTTATGAACCATTTATAAAACATTAAATTATTTAACGGGTCCAGATTAAGAAGTATAATACCTGCTTATTTAATAACACAGAACACTAAATATCTTAAGTAAACTTTTCTTGTACACTACTCTTGTACACCTATTGAAATTTGCTATCAAATATTATGATGATTCGTCGAATCGAAATCCTACTCACATATGTAGATGTCGAATCTCTCTAGCTTAATTTATGTGTATAAATACATACATTCTACACACACAAACATAAACACTACAGACAAAAAGAAAGAAAAGAAAGAAGATAGAGAGAAGAGAAACCGTACGGCCTTCCCCCTCCCCCCTCTTTCTTCATTTTTTTGGCCGGTAGCTCCCGCTCCACCCACCTCATCCGCTTAATCTAAACCGGCGACTCCCACAACCGTCTCCTGTCCTCCTCCGACGACCACCAAGGCAGCAGCGGCGATCACAGCCTTGTCCCATCACCGGCGACCTCACACACCTCCGGCGAGCACCAAGCCAAGAAGTAGCGGCTCTGATATACCTCATGGAGACCCTGGTTCGTTTCCATCAACCCACGACGGCAGCTCTGATGACTTGCAACACCCGGCGAACCCCTGACCTCGCTCCCCTGCTCCCTCGTTTTCCAGCAACGCAGCAACCGACGAACCAAGAACCCTCGTGACCTTCTCCCTCCGTCCGTTTTTCCGGTAAAACACAGCAGACCGGCAGCAGTTCCATTCGACTTACGGTGGCGAAACCGGCGACCCTCGATGTAAGATGATGTAAGATGATAAAGATGATGATGTTCGATGATGGTGGGCGGTGGAGGTGGTGAACTACCGGGCAACGGCTGGACAGTGGCGGAAAATAGTTGGCAGCCGAGGCGGTGACGAACAGTGGTGGTGGTTTTATTTAAGCAAGAACGGGAAGTAAACCTGGTAAAAACCCGATACGAACCGCTATACTTTCGGTTAACTTTCGGTGAAGTACGGTTAACGACGGATGATGCCGGTAACGGTAGTGAGCTACCGGGATATCATAGATTGGTGGCGGTGATTGGTGATAGTTAAAGGTGTTAGACAAAATATATTTACTAAATATATATATATATATACAATATGGTGACTCGCCCGCGCTTCGTGGCGGACCACCTATTTTCCGAAACGTCATGGCCAAAGTGGAAAACTTTAAAAGTAATTTAAAAGTTGACCACTTGCGTTTAAGTCTTAAAAAAATACCACATGTACATGACACGCGGCCTAACACCCCCCATTTTTCAAAACGCTGTGAGTAAAGTCAAAAACTCTAAAAGTGGTCTAAAAGTGATCACCTGCGCTTAAGTCTGAAAAAATATCACATGTACATAACACGTGGTCTAACACGTAACCACGTGTCGCAAAAACATTGGCCTAACACGTGGCCACGTATCGCCATACGTGACCTAACACATGACCACGTGTCGCAAAAGCATTGGCCTACATATGACACGTGGCCTAACACGTGTCCACGTGTCACCACATGGCCTAACACGTGGCCACGTGTCAGGCCACGCAACCACTAAAATTTTACACGTGGCCTAACACATGTCCACGTGTCACCACATGGCCTAACACGTGACCACGTGTCAGGCTACGTAACCAGCAGAATTTTAAAAAGCCACTATGACACGTTACAATTTATTATTGGTTGAACATGACACGTGTCATATTATTAGTGGTGGAACATGACACGTGTCATGTTCCTATTGGCTAGTTATGAATAGTAAACCCACTCACATACTTTCAACCATAATTGTAATATATATAAATATGTATTTCGGATATATATATGTATATAATATAAATATATATATTATGTCCTTTAATCATTTATCTTAAATAATCAATTACCTAATTACCCCTATCAGACATTTATTTGATGGACGTAATTGCCCTTAATTGATAGACTAGAGTTTCCCCTTGGGTGTATATATATAGGGCCTTATTAGAGAGATTAGATGTTAATCACCACACACATATTTCGACCTCTCTTTCTGCTCTCTCTCTCTCTCTCTCAAAATCGTAATTCCATTTACGATTATCACCATCATTAGCATACACCCTAAAGGGGAACCAAGGCTACTCACAGGATGGACAACCTAACTGCTGCTGATCTCTCTTTGACAACAGGTAATCTTTACTAGGTATTATCTGTTTATCATGACTACGATTCAGGATTCGATCAACATGTGGTATCAGAGCCATATGTTGCTCAATCGAATCATAAATCTGAATTCGTTAAAACCCTAATCTCAAAATCAGATTTGGTTTTCGAACCTAACCGAAAAGTTTCAAAACCCTAATTTGTTTTAATCACTAAAATTGATTTCAAAACAAATCCGAAAATCCTAACATTAATCGAATTTTCGGATATGAAAACTAAGAAAAACCCTAAAACTGATTTCGATAAGGTTGGTTTACCTTTTCGATCGAAATATAAACACTCGATCGAAAAACTTACTTTTCGACCAAATAACTTACTTTCCGATCGAAAGATGTGGCTTGGTTCCCTGCTTTTCGATCGGACCATACCACTTTTCAATCCGATCAAAAAGTCCACTTTTTGATCGAAAACCTACTTTTCGATCGACTTTTCGATTGACCTTTTCTACCGGCTTTTCGATGGACTTTTCGATCGGCTTTTCGACCAACCTTTTCGACCGGCTTTCCGATCCGATCGAAAAGTCTATTTTTCGATCGAAAACTTACTTTTGATCGGACACCCCTTTTTCGATCGAATAATTGTTTTCCGATCGGATGCCTATTTTTTTTTATCAGGTATCCCTTCACGATCGGATACCTGCTTTTCGATCGGGTACCTATTTTTCGATCAGGTATCCCTTCTCGATCGAAAACCTCGCTTTTCGACCGGATACCCTTCAGAAAATTTGGGGATTAACATTAAATTTTGTTTTGTTTAAAACCTTATATGCTTACGTTTTTTTACAAAACCTAACACCAACTAAAATCAAGTAACTAATTGACTTGTGTTATTCATAGTTAATAATAGACATCTAATAAAGGTTTCAATTCTGGCCAAAGCTGATTTGTTACCTATATAATGTCATCTAACCTTATCTTACAAGTCAACTTATTGTCACTGATTTACAATCAAAATTAGATTAATTCATTAGCTTGTCTTAATTAAGTCGATGACTTCTTCAAAAATGGTAATTCTGGACAACGCTGATTTACTATCTTAACTAATGTCATTTAACTTTACAATACAAGTTGACTTATTTGAATTAAACTAATTTATTCGCTTAAATTGATAACATCTTTAAAACCTCGATTCTGGCCAACGCTGATTCGTTGTTTTTATAATGATTATCAACTAAGAATTAAGCATTCGCCTTTCTTATACAAATGTTTCTCTTCTGGCCAACGCTGATGAGTTGCAAATGTATTCAGCGAACCTAACTTGTACATAAAGCTTATGGTATATCATTTCTGGCCAACGCTGATGTGATACATCACTTTATGCACATACCCTTATCTTGTTCATAATGCTTAGGTGATAGGCAAGTAACCAACCCGAAAGCCGATTCATTTAAGTAGAACCTAACTAGTCTGTTATTTTGGTGATATAACAGACTATATCACATCTTCTTTTGTTTCATAATTGCACATTATTATCATGCATTATTATTATTATGCCTTAGTTTATGATAATACATTATTATTATTATGTATTATTAATTGTGCTTTAGTTTTAAGTACCCCATAGAATCACTCTTAAGTCTTCTTTTCCATTTAACCTTTAATCTCCATAACTAATCCACTCTAAATTTATAATCACAAAATGTTTCCATAAATGTTTTCCTCTCATCATATGTTTTTGATTATCTCTTAAGACAAAAGACTCTTAATTACTATCTCAAATAAAATGTTTTACAACCAAAACATTAAAAGCGAGTAAAGTCTACTCAAGTTGTCAATCATGATAATCAAAATCCCTTTTAACAATGCTATCACGGGAGATGTTTCAGATTTCCTAATCTAAACATCGTGTAAGTAATAAATTTTGAAAAAACTACTTAAATGTGTGCAAACACTTAACATCTAATATGCTTGGTGCAAAGTATAAATTAGGTTAATGATTTAGTGAACACATCATAAAACTGTTGGACTCTATATGCCCAAGACACATATTAGATTGATGTGGCTAGTACTTCATGATCCAAGTCGGGTCATACCCAATAACGAGTTAGACAACGCACCAACAATATTTGTTCTAGATATGATCAAATGAATAAATATTACAACGTGAAGGCTTTTAGAAATGGGTTTCTAAGTGGTTGCACTTATGATTAAATCATATGGATGATTTATATTAAAGAAGTAAATAACAATATCATTTAATTGGTTAAATATATTGTTACATAACATATAAATGGATTATATGATATTAGACATGTTACATGTCATGCAAAGTGTTACATGACACCTTATAAGGATAAGGAATAAACATGTAATAAAAAGGGGTATTAATATAAGTAAGAAAGGAGGTTTAAAATGGTTTAAATCTCCCTCCTAAATGATTAAAAACCGGACATAAAGCTTTGGTGTGATTGGAGAAGCTTTGTCTTCTCCCAAGACATGCATAAAAGTGTCTAGGTTCATCCCCCCTTCTTTAACACACTTGGTCATTAAAGTGCATCTCTCTCTCTCTCAAAAACACACTTTTGGAAAAAGAAATCAGATTTCTAAGTGTTCTCTCAAGCTTGAATACGGATTCAAGGTGAAAGAAAGAGTGTGAAAGATCTTCAAGAAATCCTAGCAACAAGGTGTGATTGTTGCTTGAGCTCGTGGGTATACAAGCTTGAGGCTCCGGTGTTCGGATCTAGGCCATTCAAGCTCATCATCTTCTTCTTTTCTCTCCATCTTAAGGAAGAAGGTATACTTTATAAACAACCTATGGATGTGTTCAAGTTTTGATAGCATGCAACTCCATATAAGGATCCTCGGTTTGGGTTTTAATCTTGCATGTCAAAATCGGTTTTGATATCAACTTGAACAACTAAAGTTTTGTTCTTCCGCTGCGTTTTACATTTTAAGGAGTTAAAATGGCTTTGATAATGTTCTTAAAACCCATCAATGGCATCTAGAGCCGCTTATATGGATGCATGCTTCAAAGAGCTAGTTGGTTAGCTCCACAAAACTCTTGGTTTTGGTTCCTTATACCACAAACCGAAAGTTTTGTTCATGGTTTCCCTTTGTCTTTCAAGATGCTTCACTAACATGCATGTGGTTATCTTGAAAGATTAAAACATTTTATCATTTTGTTGTTTTTGTTGTTTGGACAACAAACCCAAGTTTTCGGTTTTGTGTTGGACCGAAAAAGGAAATGGGTTAAAAGGGAACCATTTATACATATGGATGTATTTTTAGATATATGTTTGGTGCATAAAGCCTAGCCAAAAGACCTTGTGATTGTTTGTGGTGAATGTTTGTGCTTGTTGTAATTATTCAAAAGTTGTAATAATTTCAAGTTCCTCATTTTGGGCATGTAATCTATTTATTTCATTTGGTATGTAATGTAATAGATTAGGTGCATTTTGTTTTACTAGAAAAATGTATTAGGATCCATATTTTGTAAAAAGGAAGAATGCACAAGATGGAGGATCTTGGATGCCCAAAGGAGTCAAGCAAAACACAACCAAAGGAGGTCACTTGAAGCATTTGGATGCGGGGTCAAGTGGGAGTTCACCTATACATCACTTGTGTGATCTTGTCCCTTAGGAGAGACCTTGACACACACTTGTTTCGGCTAACAAGTGTTGTCAATAGTTGGCTATGGCTATGCACCTATTTTATTATGCTTGTGTGGTTGTTTATTTTCATGTTTGGATGATATTTGGATATGCATGCTAAAACAAACTAATAAATATTAACAAGCTAAAACCGGTTCTTAAAATATCATTAACAAAGACTCATAAAATGGGTTTTATTAAGTTGATGATGATTTATTAATAAAATGGGTTTTATTAAAAGAACCATGAAATATGGATTTCAAACAACACTAGGGTACCATATATTTGAATGCATGTGAATTGTATGGTACATAGAGTTTTTTACACTAGAATTATGAAAACTAAAAACGACCCTTTTGAAAACAAGTTTAAACGCCATCCTTTTGTACAACACTCAATTTGCTTGTAAACTCTTTATGGGATAAAGGTCACCTAACCGTATTTGAGGGAACTTGTATATTTGAGGTAGGTTTACCATGTATGTGGGATAAAGGTCACCTAACCACTTACATGTGTAAATTTACACGTGTGTATAAGTAGGACAACTTGATTTGGAGACCATGTGAATAGGGTCACCGAAGCATGGGGAACCAAAGGCGTTGATGGGATTAAACATGCCAACTAAACATAAGATGTTTAATCGATCCCATACTACTAGAAGTTGCAAAGAGTTGCAATTGTCAAACGTTGACTACCTTGTTAATTTAAGTCATGGGATAAAGGTCACCTAACCACAACTTAAATGTAACGTTGGATTCTAGGTTTTAATTTATTAATTGTCTATGAGACATAAAAGGGTATTAATTAAATTAAAAGATTTTATATTGATATCGAAAATACTTAATAGAACTTTGTTAAATTTTGTAGATGGCCAATAATAATGAAATCATCCCCGCCGCAAACGTCCATAACCTATCACTAAGATCCATCTTAGACAAGAATCGTCTCAACCAAGACAACTTCGTGGATTGGTACCGCAACTTGAGAATTGTTCTCAAACAAGAAAAGAAGTCTTATGTGTTGGACGATCCTATCCCCGACGAACCCGATGTCGAAGACGTTGAGGCTTATGCCGATTGGGTAAAGTACACCGAGGACTCAGTCCAAGTTTCATGCCTCATGCTAGCAAGTATGATCCCCGAGCTTCAAAAGGATTTAGAGAATCATGGGGCATACGACATGATATGCCAATTGAAGGAAATGTTCCAACAAAAGGCAAGGACCGAGCGCTTCGAAACGGTTCGGGCACTCCATGCATGTCGTATGGACGAGTCACAAACGGTTTCATCCTATGTTCTTAAGATGAAGAGCCTCATTGATCGTCTTGAAAGGCTCAATTGTCCCGTTTCAAAAGAGTTGGCTACGGATTTGATCCTCAACTCTTTGTCAAAGAAGTTTGACACTTTTGTATTGAATTACAATATGAATGGTTGGGAGAAGACCATTCCCGAGCTTCATGGGATGCTCAAAACGGCCGAGCAAGGGATGGGCAAAAGTGTTGTGCCCGTTCTAACGATCAATGAAGGTAGTAGCAAGAAGAGGTCTCGCTCTACCTATAGCTCCTCAAAGGCAAAGGTTGCCAAAGGAAAGGGTTTCGTCAAGGGGAAGGGAAAGAAAGAAGCCCCCAAACCGAAGGAGAAGAAGCAAAAGGTTGCTTCAAATGATCCATGCTTTGAGTGTGGTGAGGTAGGACATTGGAAGAGGAATTGTCCAACCTATCTCAAAGGGTTGAAAGCAAAGAAAGATGAAGGTCAAACCTCGGGTAAGACCTTTATGATCTATATTGAGCTTAATGCTATTTCTTCAAACACATGGGTATTGGATACCGGATGTGGAACTCATATATGTAATATGTTGCAGGGGTTCAAAAGAAATAGGCAATTGAAGACGGGAGAAGTTAGTCTCTTTATGGGCAATGGAGCGAAAGTTCAAGTTGAAGCCCAAGGAGACTATATTTTGGAACTTCCAAGTGGTTTGGAAGTAATTATGAATAATGTATTGTATGCTCCTAGTTTGACTAGGAACATAATTTCCGTTTCCCGTTTAAGACATTTTGGATATGATTTTATGTTTGTTAACGATGATATCCATGTTTCAATGAATGAAGTGTTTTATTTTAAAGCTAGCCCTTTAAATGGTATTTATGAATTGGTTCATGAAAACACTTCATGTAATAGCTCAATATACCAAACCACCACCAAGAAACTCAAAAGAGATTTGAGTGACACCTACATTTGGCATTGCCGCCTTGGACACATTAATAAGAACCGCATACAAGCATTACAAAAGAGTGGTCTTTTGAAAACAAACGAATGTGATTCGTATGACGTATGCGAATCTTGTCTTCAAGGGAAAATGACTAAGGCACCTTTTAGTGGAACTACCGAAAGGGCAAAAGATTTTCTAGGGATCATACATTCGGATGTATGTGGACCTTTTAAGCCAACCTCTAGGAATGGTGAAAGATACTTCATCACCTTTACCGATGACTATAGTCGCTATGGGTATGTGTACTTGTTAGCACACAAGGATGAAGCTTTTAAAATGTTCAAAATCTTCAAGAATGAAGTAGAAAATCAACTCAACAAAACAATAAAGATCCTTCGTTCGGATAGAGGAGGTGAATACCTTAGCAATGAATTTCAAGACTATCTTAGGAGTTGTGGGATTGTCTCACAACTTAGTCCACCTCGGACGCCACAACATAATGGAGTATCGGAGAGGAGGAATCGAACCCTATTGGATATGGTTCGATCTATGATGTGTAGAAGTTCATTACCTCTATCATTTTGGGGTTATGCCCTACTCTCAGCGGCCCGTATTTTGAATATGGCCCCAACCAAGAAAGTGGAAAGGACACCTTTTGAGTTATGGCATGGAAGGGTTCCATCCTTATCTTATTTAAAGGTGTGGGGTTGTGAAGCTTATGTAAAGCATGATGCTTCAAACAAGCTAGATCCCCGGTCCACTAAGTGTATATTTGTAGGATATCCTAAAGATTGTATAGGATATTACTTCTACAATCCAACAGAGCAAAAGGTATTTATTGCTAGAAAGGCCGAGTTCTTGGAAACTAAGTTCCTTATGGAAGGAACTAGTGCAAGAGCGGTGGAACTTGAGGAGGATCAAGAACCACAAGCCGATACACGTTTGGTTGAAACTAGCCCTCTACAAGAAATTGTTGGAGATGATCAAATGGTTGATCAAGACACACACAACGTTCGTAGATCTGGTAGAACTAGTAGTCCACCTGAAAGATATGGATTTTTCATGGAGGGATGCTATGTGGTAGATTCAGATGAACCAACCACTTACCATGATGCAATGACCGATTCCGAATCGGACAAATGGCTGGAAGCCATGAACGTTGAGATGCAATCCATGCATGCCAACCAAGTATGGGACTTGGTAGTGCGACCTCCTAACTCCAAGGTAGTTGGAAGTAAGTGGGTTTTCAAGAAGAAAACCGACATGCATGGGAACTTAGACACATTTAAAGCTCGACTTGTAGCAAAAGGTTTCACTCAAACTCAAGGGGTTGATTATGATGAAACTTTCTCCCCTGTGGCAATGCTAAAGTCGATTAGGATATTATTTGCCATAGCCGCCCATTATGATTATGAGATATGGCAATTGGATGTCAAAACAGCTTTCCTAAATGGATATCTTGAGGAAGATGTCTATATGGCTCAGCCCGAGGGTTTTGTCGATCCAAAACATCCTAATAAAGTGTGTAAGTTAAAGAAATCAATCTATGGATTGAAACAAGCATCAAGGAGTTGGAATCAGCGTTTTGATGAAGAGATAAAGAAATTTGGCTTCATCAAGAACGAGGATGAGGCTTGTGTGTATAAGAAGGCTAGTGGGAGTATAATAACTTTTCTAGTATTGTATGTAGATGACATACTACTATTTGGGAATGACATTCCAACCTTGGAAGGTGTAAAAACCTGGCTTGGAAGTTGCTTTTCCATCAAGGATCTTGGTGAAGCCACCTATATTTTGGGAATAAAGATCTATAGGGATAGATCAAGGCGCCTGATAGGCTTGAATCAAAGTGCATACATTGACAAAGTCTTGAAAAGGTTCAAGATGGAGAACTCTAAGAAAGGTTTGGTACCTATTCAAAGAGGGACTATATTGAGTAGGACTCAATGTCCAAGCTCAAAGGTTGAGCAAGACAAAATGAAAGGAATCCCATATGCGTCTGCTATTGGATCAATTATGTATGCTATGATATGCACTAGACCGGACGTGTCATGCGCCTTAAGCATGACAAGTAGATACCAACAAAATCCAGGAAATAGCCATTGGATGGCTGTCAAAAGTATATTGAAATATCTTAGAAGGTCTAAGGATATGTTCTTAATATATGGATCCGATGAGAAGGAACTCGTTGTAAGGGGTTACACGGATGCGAGCTTCCAAACGGATCGAGATGATTCTCGATCACAATCGGGGTATATCTTCATTTTAAATGGAGGGGCGGTCTCTTGGAAGAGCTCAAAGCAAGATGTGGTTGCATTGTCCACTACGGAATCAGAATACATCGCCGCATCTTTGGCCGCGCAAGAAGCCGCATGGTTGAAGAAATTTATTGCCGAACTAGGGGTTGTTCCTACCATTCAAGGACCCCTAGAGATCCTTTGTGATAACGAGGGAGCGATTGCTCAAATCAAAGAACCTCGTGATCATCAAAAGGTGAGGCACATCGAGCGGAGATTCAACTACATAAGGGATGAAGTTGCAAAAGGAAAGATATGTATTCGCAAAGTTCACACCGATGACAACGTCGCCGATCCACTCACGAAGCTCCTAGAACGCCCAAAGCATGAGGGTCATGTTTGTGCTATGGGACTTCGACATTCTAGTGATTGGATATGATTTATATTTTGTATTTGGATATCGGAACAATGTTTATTTTGACACTTTTATATGAATGTGGGATTTCATTTAAATTGTGTAGTGTTCCATTTTTGCATGTTTAAATCCGTGAATAAGTTACTTATTCTAAATGTCCGTAGTCGATCATATTTGTGGGAACAAATATGAAGGTAAGACTATTATGAACTTGGATTGGTGGATATTCATAAGGTATGAATATGGAGCAATGGGTTGCTACCAGAGTTCATAGATATTTGTGGGAGACAAATATTGGACGACCCGCTCTCAAGACTTACCCCATGGAATCTTAATTGATTGATCATAAGTAAGCTTGAGTAAAGGAGAATATCATTTGTATCCTTCGACCTGAGATACATATTGGGTCTTGATATTCATCTATGTTATGCCTTGACCTAGTTCTTCGCTGCTCTGAAACATGACAGTACATAAGGCTAAAGTCAGGTATGATACTGGGTGATTGTGAGAGACGTATGTAGTCGAGATGGAATTTGTCCCTCTTATGTGTTGAGAGTTAGATGTCTAAGGCCTGTTACAAAGTTAAATCAATAGAGAATGATCATTCTGTGTCTCTAGATTTAACATGACATCTGTGACAAAGGGATAATTGATAATTTCACCTATAACATTTCAAGTGGCGACTTGAAGGAGATGATGTTATTGAATGGCACTACGTCATGAATATTAGGGGTAGCAAACCGTTGTTAGGCGGTATTTGCTGCTTGCATCAATCTTTTATGAATCTTGTGCAAGTGGGAGATTGTTGGACTCTATATGCCCAAGACACATATTAGATTGATGTGGCTAGTACTTCATGATCCAAGTCGGGTCATACCCAATAACGAGTTAGACAACGCACCAACAATATTTGTTCTAGATATGATCAAATGAATAAATATTACAACGTGAAGGCTTTTAGAAATGGGTTTCTAAGTGGTTGCACTTATGATTAAATCATATGGATGATTTATATTAAAGAAGTAAATAACAATATCATTTAATTGGTTAAATATATTGTTACATAACATATAAATGGATTATATGATATTAGACATGTTACATGTCATGCAAAGTGTTACATGACACCTTATAAGGATAAGGAATAAACATGTAATAAAAAGGGGTATTAATATAAGTAAGAAAGGAGGTTTAAAATGGTTTAAATCTCCCTCCTAAATGATTAAAAACCGGACATAAAGCTTTGGTGTGATTGGAGAAGCTTTGTCTTCTCCCAAGACATGCATAAAAGTGTCTAGGTTCATCCCCCCTTCTTTAACACACTTGGTCATTAAAGTGCATCTCTCTCTCTCTCAAAAACACACTTTTGGAAAAAGAAATCAGATTTCTAAGTGTTCTCTCAAGCTTGAATACGGATTCAAGGTGAAAGAAAGAGTGTGAAAGATCTTCAAGAAATCCTAGCAACAAGGTGTGATTGTTGCTTGAGCTCGTGGGTATACAAGCTTGAGGCTCCGGTGTTCGGATCTAGGCCATTCAAGCTCATCATCTTCTTCTTTTCTCTCCATCTTAAGGAAGAAGGTATACTTTATAAACAACCTATGGATGTGTTCAAGTTTTGATAGCATGCAACTCCATATAAGGATCCTCGGTTTGGGTTTTAATCTTGCATGTCAAAATCGGTTTTGATATCAACTTGAACAACTAAAGTTTTGTTCTTCCGCTGCGTTTTACATTTTAAGGAGTTAAAATGGCTTTGATAATGTTCTTAAAACCCATCATAAAACATGACCCTTAAAGGGCTTACACATGTTTCAAATTGAAGTTTTTCTAGTGCATTTTTAGTGAATCCTTTCTTAGCACAATTACATGCTACTTAAAATTAGTCATGACACTTATAAGTACCAGAAGGAAAATGAGTGCTTGATAGCATTGTGCATAAAGGATACATAATGCCTTAAATTAGAAAAACGGATTTGTTCACCTCACAATCACTAACCCTTATATAATTAAAATAACTTAAATAAGGAGGATAGTTCTAAATTCTAAAATAAGATACAAGAAAACTTCTAGTTCTAAATCCTTATAGGAATAACTGGCTAACAAAGAATAATCATCAATGATAATTGTGCCCATTAATTTTCAAACTAACACGGTGGATTAAATCTAGTCTTATAAAGATCTCTTACAATCCATACACTAGGAATAAACCAAACAACCACTATTATGAGAGTAAGTGACAAAATCAATGTCAAAGTTATACAAACCATGAAAATCTATCAATGTACTACACTTAATGATACCTTATTATGATCCAAGATCACTTGGAACCTAGCATCATTACTAAAGTAAGACATTGACGGTTATAAGGTTTCACATAACTATGACAAATATCACTAATACCTTAAACTCTCAAAGTTATTGGTTACACTTATCTGGTTGTCTTTACATGGATTGAAATATTTATAAATTATAACTAGATGATTCACATTCACAATCTTTGTTATCACATAAAGTGAGAACTTAACAAAGATAATACATGTGTTAAAGGAATAGACAAGGTTCCACTAAGAGTTCTAACTTACCAAAACTCAAACATATTAGTGGATCCTATCCTAAAACGAAATATCTGGGCATAAGTCATTTATCACTCACATAATTGATTATTTATTCTTGTATCTAATTAAGAAGAAACATCTTTCTCACCTAAAATTTTAAGGATAAAGTTGAAAATCAACTTAACCATAAAATGAAAGTTGTGAGATTATATTTAATAGATTAAATACTAAGATTGACATACAAATAATGGTAACACTCTCAAATCCATTAGGATCATAGTAGTGTGAACCAGTAGATCATGTATGGTACTTCTAAAGATACATCATTAAGTTATGCATCTAAGTATCCTTATAAACATGATAATAAATATGTCATCTAAGTTATACATCTATTTCTATATACCAAGGCTCTAAAAACAACAAATCATATGCTAAACAAGGTTACCTAATATGTCCCTAAAATTCCTTCTGAAATCCGGACATGAAGGAAACTAAGCATAAACCATATGATTAGTTATTAGCCGCAATTAAACCTTAAAAATCCTCAACACTAAGCATGTTGCATGCCAAGTTCCTAAGAAATTCTAAGATTAGTGGGAGCAATCAAAGTCCTTATCAATGACTTCTCTTCTAAGGTCAGTGGGAGTAGTGAAAAGTCCTTATGCATGACTTGCCTGAAAGTACAAGAGGCCGGGGAGAGACAAAGTTAAATCTAACTCTGAATTTAACTCCGATTACACCTCTTGTACACCACGCTACTATAACACTGATCCCCTTCCACACACTTAGAAATAATGTTACTCCTAATATACATGACTTAAATGCTCAAGAGGAAATCTATGAAACTATTAATGTTATGCTTCAACTCGTTAGATCCAGCTTAGTAGGTCATCAAGGTATGAAGTTTCCTATTAACTTTGATGATTATGAACCTACCTTAATAAAGCTTACATGGATATTGGAAAGATTACTAATCGTATCTCTGATTTAAGAGCCATTATTAGAAATTAATCAAATCATCTGATGGAATAAAGCTATTATTAATGAGCCTAACTCCCTAAATCAGAATAACGTTAGAAGTTTAGTTTTCCATAGCTAAACTGAAATCCGAAAGGAGAAATTAAACGTTATAAATTGTTGTTTTCTAAAGGCGATTAACAAGTTAAGAATTCCTTTTCTAAAGGGTTCTTTGAGAGATAGTCATTGTCCTTATTACTCACTCATAATTACGAGTGACATTTAACGGCCTTATAAGATATCTTTCCTTAATACTCACTTAACATGAAGACATGTTCATAAACTAAACTTAAGGTTACAAGCCTGAAAGTTAAAGAACACTTAGTCTTTAAGATGAGTAAATATAAAGGGTTAATATAAGCAAATTTACAAGTGAATTTAAATTTTTGATGAAGCTATAAATATAACAATTCTTCGTCAAGAATAAGTGGATAAATTAGGCCTACCTCAAGATGAGTGGGAGCAACTAATACAATACTTGCCCTTATATATACATTATTTTAGGCAAGTAATACGTTAGTTTTGTTGCATTAGTCAAAGCGACTTATTCTCGCATGATTTTTGATATTAAAATCTTGAAGATGCTTCTTATACAATAAGCATTAAAATACATCAAGATCAATCTAATAAGACATTAATTAAGTCTCATTAGTCTTAACTATGTGTTCAACACATTACAACATGCAACGTTGCTCTTAGTCTGTAACTCTAGTAACTAAAGGAGATTACTAATAAAGGTTCAAGTAATTGAATCTTATGCTTCATTAGTTAGAAGCCTCACGTATGTTCAAGTCTATACTCGTTTAGATATAGCCTTTATTGCTGAAACACTAGAAATGATGAAAATCATTTCCTAAGTTTTGTGCATCATAAAGTAATTAAGATGACATTTCAATATCTATAAGAAACGAAAGACTATAAAATTGAACTATAGAAGAAGTGAGAAAACTTAAAATAGTTGACTGTCTCTAAATTTTAACTTTATTGTATTCAAAAGATATTAAATGTCAACTTAGGGGTATATCCTTATGTCTGCGGACAGATTTATCTCATGGATCATGGAAGAGTCATAAGAACCTGATAACAACAACCTAAGTTATTATGACATGATTTGTCACTAGATGTTGTTGGTAAATTTATCAGTAGACTCATAATTCCTAAACTCTAATATAACATATTGAAGACTTACTGTGATAAAGTCAGCTGCCCTAATCTCTTAAAACAGTAACAGTTTTGAGTGGAGCTGCGTTAAATTTTCGATACAAGATTATTGTTCATTTAAAGAACAAATAGAGGAATCTAAGTCCTTGTATTGAAAACATTCATGATATGCTTAAAGGATCCTATAACTTAAGGTCTATCCTCATAAGTCTTTTCTAAGAGCTCATAATGAAGACGAGGTTTACTAATGACCAAGCATATCACAATATGAATGACTAATTATTAATTATTCCTCATCCGTTTGATTTGTTGTCTCTAAATATGTTACGCATGCCTAACGGGACATATAGACAGTTTATATACAAATCAATGTTAAGGGCTTATTTTTGTGATTGATTCTGAATTTATGTTGAATTTTAAATTTGGGGTTGTAGTATGATTAATGGGGGTCTTGAGTTGGATAATCAACTCTATGACTGTATTTTTCTGCTGCAATTTTGGTTTAAAATTGAAATGAGTATTAAATTCTGATCAGACTTAGCTAATACCTCATTATAAATGATCATTCGGCCAAGTGGGAGAATGTTAGACGTAATATATTATTACTTAATATATATATATATATATATATATATATATATATGTATATATGTATATAATATATTATATTATGTCCTTTAATCATTTATCTTAAATAATCAATTACCTATTTAACCCTATCTGGCATTTGCCCTTATTAGATAGACTAGGGTTTCCCCTTGGGTGTATATATATAGAGCATCTATTAGAGAAAGAAGGCTAATCACGTACACAATATTAGACCTCTCTCTCTCTCATCTCTCTCTCTCTAAATTCGTGAACCCTCACGAATTCACCATCAATAGCATACACCCTAAAGGGGAACCAAGGCTACTCACAGGATGGATAATCTGACTGCTGCTGATCTGAATCAGATGTTAACAGGTAATCTTTTCATATTTTATCTGTTTATTATCCAACGATTCAGATCAGCAGCAGTAGTAGTCTAATCAGGGTCAACATTTGATATGATGGTTTTTATTACGACCAGTGTGCGGGACGTGAGAACAAATATAAGGTTGGAGATGGAGAATTTAATGTCTATTCTTTTAGAGAAGATCGGGAAACTTATATACCGTAAATTAGTTGACTTTAAGAAGCATTAAATGTTTACCATTGAGTGTTCGCGTGCGTGGTGAGCTTTTACTTGTTGGTTGTAAAGGCTTATAAATTTATTAGCAGAATAACCGGCCATTTTGTTCATTAGTTGAGGTTTTATCACTTTTATGGTAGAAGATTTCCTAGCTATTGCATGTAATCTTCAATATTCCACGCATGCATGTTTCAGTTGGTTCCTATCTAAGCAAGCATATATCCGCTATGATAAGGATCGTTATTACATTGTTTTGCTAATTTGTTGATAATATCAGGCTGAGCATTAGAGCATATATTTTATGATGCTTAATTATTTGTCTAATATCTCCTAGCTAATTAATTATATGGCTCGATCATGAGCCGAATATGTAATCCTCTATGCCCGACGCCCCGACCCGACCAGGGATGTTCAACAAATTAAGGCTTTTACTGTGAGTGGTTATTGTTATTATAAAAGATGACGTGTTATATCACCGAGTGGAGTGGAGTTGGTTTGATGAAACAAAACCAATACCAAGATTAGATAATATACAGGGGTGTCTTGGCATGCCAATTGCCATGTCTATCTATGTACGGACATAACTCAACCTTTTTTAGACATCTTTTTTGAAATTCAACTACTATGACTCTATGATCTATATATCTATCATTACATGGGGTATGTATGAGTAACATCGATCCTTGGTTTTCTCAAGATTTGGGATAACTAACACGATTAACAAAAATAGGCCCTTAAATATATAAACTTATATATGTAAATTCATTATTGCTACGACAATTGTTATAAAATAAACAAAACGAAAGTTGTAATATAGCAAATTGGCTTATCTTATATAATTATTGACTCCTTCTAAAATATGAAATTAGTGATAAAGTGATAATTTGTGTATATATGTTAATGGACCTATGGTTGTTCCTATTACGATGAAAAAATATCTATGCTTTCTCTAAAATATAGATCATGTGGAATGCTCATCCTACACATCCATAACAATGCCTCTTCAAGCAATGCCCACATACAACCAATCCATTCTTGTGGCAAGACTATTGAAGAAACAAAATTATCCCACTAGATATAAGATGGATATGTTTTAATGAATGAGAATAAAAATAGATATTGAGATAAGGATGAAACTAATAATTTTATTAATAAATATATATGATCACAGACGGAAGTGTAGTAAAACACATAATTAGGGTGTAAAGTAAAGATCATTAAAGCATCCAGCATGTTTCTGCCAGCAACACCCCCTCCACATCTGTCTATCGACCTCTTGCATTTGTTCTTATGATCATTTCGTTATCAACCCTGTCAGGCTTGGCATAACGTACACATCAGGTAACTTTGCAAGAGATGACTTAATGACAAATATCGAATATGACCACACATCCGAGACCTACATTACGTCATCAACTATAACGTCTATAAAAGGATAAAAAACTTCTAAAACTATTTATTAGCTTGTAAAAATCATGCATGCTTTGATTTATATCTATAGGCGACCATTTTCATAAATTTTGTTTGATGGCCATTTTTTATGTAGCGTGTCTATTATCTTATATCTTGTATTTGATCAATGATCATCATTCATCCATGTGCTGTAGTTAATCGTTCACACTTGTATTAGTCTTCGTTAATTGTCTTTGGTGTTGTAAATCATATAATTATTCAAGTATGACTCGGTCGATCTTTTATCTTTTCTTTAGTGTAGTTATCTTTGTTGATTGTGTTTAAAAGTTGAAGTTTGAATTAATTTGTCAATTTATGTCACAATTTGAATATTTAATTTTTACGTGCTGTTATAAAAACGGAATGTGTGCCCATTTATGCACTAGCACCACACATGAAGCAAATGTTACAATAACCATCCAGCGGTCCTTGCCAAATGATTGCGGCATATCGTACTTGATCCTAGATTGGTGTTGCGAACATAGAAAACCCGAACGTGAAAAAATCATTGAAGATCATCTTCAAATAGTCAAGTCAGTATCATATTAGTATAGCACCCATAAATATACGCTATACTAATATGTATATATAAGCATATGTGTATGAGAGAGAGTTCATTAATGCTCATAGGATGGAATTCCATATATAAGTAGTAACGAACTTCATACACAAGATTGGCCTCCATGGTTCAATTCAATAATAGTGTATCATAATATTTCGGTTATCAAGAAACCTTAACCGATTTGTTTTGTTAAATTGCTCATCAATTACAAATTAAAGAAAAAAAGAAAAAAAAAACCCCACCGGTTTATTGTTAGTTTAACCAATTTAATAAATACGAGAAAAAGACCCGCGCGTTGCTGCGGGTTGACTTTTTTTTTGTCAGCGTACATTACCGTAGTCATAGATGTGGAATCACAAAACATGAAACAAAGTTAAGTTGTCTTGAAAACACCAAACAAAGTTAACCGACTATTACATTACAAAAGCAACCCTTGAAAGCCCATCATACGACATGAGATATTTATAGTGCTTTGACTTCAAAGTAATACCTCATGCGTATATGACGATCGGCAAAAGACTTCCAATCGTAAACACTAAACCTGTAGTTTTCAAAGGTAAAGGCATTATCTAATGAGTTGAAATAAGAAATATGGATATATGTATGTATTTTTCTATAACTATACCTTGTATATGTTGCCATGGTTTGATTGTACATCCACAGCTACAATATGATTTTGACATATGTTAGAAGCTAAGAGGTAAAACAAATCTGGGTTAAAACTATTTGAAATAAATCAATTCATATTAACTTTACCTCTTCATAAGTATAAATACAATGAAAATCAATAAGTATAAATACAATGAAAATCAATGGACAAACATGAACAGTAGCATAACTTCCTTACGCAAATAAAACACAATCCATTAAACGATAGAATATACCTGCAGTTGGAAGTAGAACTCTCCAAGAAATAGAATTCGCTAATCCTACAACCAAACAATAAAACAACATAAATTTACAAAGGAAATTGTCTGTTACAGTTTGTTGACCTGCATTTTATTTTTTAAACATCAAGATCTTTAATTGCTCCACAACCTAAACACAAAGCATCAAAAGTGCAAATCCATGTAATATTTAATTGAGTGTAACTATGTGTTTTTGTGATTGAAAAAAGACAACACCAGAACGTATAGCCACTTCTGGTACAAAGGTCAGCCTCTTTAAGTCCAAAATCCTATACAAATCAAAAACGAACTTTAGATTGTGAGAATTTATGGGTTAAGGGTAAACATTCAATCGATGTCTGCATAGAAAAAGATGGTTGAACTTCAAGACAAATCATTGGAACTGTGGGTAAATTTTACACACTATCAAAATTCATACCCATGAAACACGATATCTGCAGTTACCCAAACCAACAGCTGAAGGATGAACCGAAACACACGGTAATGTTATGTATATCGTCATATCGAAAACCATACTCATAGTTATATAGTACATTGATTGTTGTAGGCTGTATTTCACTTTGTGAGAATTATAATTGTCATTAGTTTGAACTATTTTTTGTTGTGTTTGATTTCAATTGGTATTTTAGTGAGTCCCATATATTTGTTACCTTTAATTGATGTTGCGGTTTCTGTTTATAGAAGCTCACCAGTAGAAACATGTTACTAAAATGAATCTGGTTATACATCAAAAACTTTCAGTCGGTTTAAACATGGAAGACCAAATTCACTTGAAAACTAACCTTGCTATGAATGATTTGAATCAAAATTGGCAGACGGTGAAGATTTTGGCCTAGGGATTAACGAACATGTATGTCCATAATGCCATATAGCAATTGAATCAATTAAATAACTGAATGTGGTTTTTCAATTTTTTAACAAAAGCCTAATATGCTTCTTTTACTACAAAACACTTGAATCTTATGGCTTAGGCATCCTTTGGTAGAGTGAAACAGATGTAAGAATTAATGATTTCCTATAGTATGATGTAATGATGTATGAGCTGGTCAAAAAAGTTTAATCTAAGGAGGCTTTCAAATGTATGGAGAAATATATCAATTAAGGATCACATTTTGGTGATGCGTATCTTAATATGTTAGGGCTTGGGGCCTAATGAGCCTGTATGTTCAGAATGGCTAGGTTATTTTATTTTCTAGTTAGTCATCAGATCCCAGTTTCAAACGTATGCAAACACTTTAACAAACAACACTGTCTCTTTATTATTAAAAAAAACTGAATGAAGATTTCCTACAGCAGAATGTATGAGTTGGTGTAGAAAAGTCAAACCTATTCTAAACAATTCTCTCTTTATTACTGAAAAGCAATGTAGTGTATTTTCTCTAAAAAGACTGTTTCAGTACCTTATATGCCAATACCACTTAATAGGCAAATGATTTAAAAGGAGAATAAGACCAGTCTTGTTACTTTAAAAATACTCCTACTAACTCATGCAAATAACACTTAATTTCTAGCATTACCTAACATGAAAATCAAAATTTTCGATGAGTAGAAGTTTAATTGTAAAATAATAAACAACAAAATCATA